>CM038472.1:11409682-11599500 GCA_021464305.1 Kandelia obovata | reverse complement strand
AAATTAACGGATCTAAGAAGATGGGGTGACCTTTTAAAATTTGTGAAATGCGGAATTTGGGTGTGTTTGATTCGAGTCGGAAAAAAAAAATAAAAAAGAGTGAATTTCGAAGAAGAGCGTCGTTGGTGGGTGTGGTGTGGCGTGGTGTCAAGAGAGGACGATGGGGTTTGGGGAAATGCCCCTGATTCTAGGCCTTATTTACGGTTTTTGCCACTATGTTATAGTGGCCATTAGGACAGATTACGATGGACTGGCATAAGTATACACGGGGGAATGAAACTGGACCAAATTTGTGGACGGAGGAGGAGTGAGTTTTTCTCATTTGGATTGACCGATGCATAAAAAGAAAAATACATAATAATAATAATAATAATAATAATAATAAAGAGGAGGTAGAGAGAGAGAGAGAAAACTGAATAATTAATAATTACAAAATTTCTCTCTCTCTCTCTCTCTCTCTATCTCTCTTTTTTTTTTTTTTTTTTTTTTTTGGAGGGTAGAGTTAATAGAGTTCACTCTTTTTTTAAAAAAATAAAATAAAATAATAATCTGAATAATTAATGACTTATATCCTGCTATATTATATAATGTTGGTATGGAAAATGGGATAGAAGACAGTAAGGAGACAATGTTTCTAGTGAGGAGAAAAATTTACTATCTAATTTATATATAAAATTTTAAGTGTAATAATTTCTTAATATAATATTATTTATTATAATTAAATAATTTTATATTTAAAATTGTGTTATTTTTTAAAAGAAACAAATATTAACTATTTGATAGATAGATTGTGTACTTTTTTGCTCGCTTTTTATTATTACGTAGTAGTCAAGGATATTGTGATACATTCTAGATTTTAGGCGAGTATCACGGTACCACTCGCAATTTATTAATAAGACATATAATAATCATAAGAAGATAATAAAATAAACTTTTTAATTTTAATTTTTATTAAAAAGATAATTAATTCACTTTTTAAAAAAAATTATTTTTTATTTTTTATTTACCTACTTCATTTTGACTCTAATTGAATTCAGTAAAGTTTTTTCATTTCACATTTTATAATTAACTATCTAGAAGTTTTTTCATGTTGATGATTCTTGAATCCCTAGAGCTGGCGTTGGCCATTGACGTTATGTTATATATCTGAGCATGACGTAATCAACAAGAAACGCCCTGAATACAACCCCATATTCTGAGATAGATTTTTATTTTTGTTTTCTCTGCACAACAGTACAAAGTTCTTCCAAGAACGGGCTGTGAGAACCTTGCTGGAGACTACTAGTTCGTATTTTTACTTCTTGCCGTACATTGTCCCTAAATTTGCTTGGCAAAATACGGCCATTCTTGTTAACCACATTGGAGGGCGAGAAAAGCAGGGTTTAGACAATTTGAACATATGACATGTGAATCCGTGGCCTATGGGGATCTATCACGTATTGTTGTGGTAACCAGATGGATATTAGACTCCAGGTAGCAGGAGGACAATTCAAGAGAAGAAGGCAGGATGATGGGCTTCAGAGTGAATTTTAATCATTTACAAAAAAAAAAATAAAAATAAAAAATTTCAGCGCTAGGAATGACAACATTTATGAGATGCAGGCATCATCTACATTCTATGTAAGATAAAATAATCAGGTACAAGAATCAAATGGGACCTGCAGAATTTTCCATTATTGATGGTCGCTTGGAATCTCAGTCCCCGACATCATATGGCAATTTTTGAAACAATATTATTGCAGTCATAGCACTCAATAATTTAGAAAAGGAAAAAAAACTCACATTTTACGAACTGAGGTTCTTTATTCGACTGGCCACTAATAATAAGATGGTCACTTTTCTACATCGCACAAAAGTAATTGCATTACAGATGCTTGAAGTACAACAAGCGATGACTTCGAACTGCCAAGTGCCAATAACCTTTTCGGTATGAGTGAACTCCCCCTGCTCCTCTGTTTTTTTTTTTTTTTTTGCTTTACAAAATTCTCGTTTTGAATCAGCAACTTTAATAACAACACGTGATACTTCGAATACAGCAGAAAAATAATAAGTCAATCCAGCCCGATAGATGATTCACGGACCTCATGCATTCTCTTTCTGAAATCATATGCCTGTTTGGCAGTGCTAGGACTTTGAAAACCATGGATTTGCACAATTCTGAATTTGATATAAAAATTCTCTCCTCCACATTATGGGAATTAAGAAATTCCATGGTTTGATTGATCTAATCTAAATTCCCAGGCATTATAGATATAATTACAAATATACCCTTGAGATGAAATAAACAAGACAGTCTTATGGCAGTAAGATAACTAGAAAAAAAAAAAAAAAAAAGTCTCCATGAGGGAATTTGAGAAAAGCCACCCACCCACCTGGTGAGCTTCCAGTTCCTTCAAAGTGAGGGAATTCAATTTCCTCTGGAATGGTCAAATGCCCTCCCATTTACTTTGACCAGACAAACCAACATCTCTGCCCAGATGATTCAATTGCCACAGGACCATGAGCAAATGTCGTAAAGAAGTAAGTAATTTGGTTTTGCCGATGGTAAATATTGTTCTGCCATCAATGGAGTTGTATGGTAAGCCTAATTGTGTGTTTTGACAACTCTCACCCAATTTCTCGCTGGATGTAAGAATTTACAGCAATAATGTATCGATGATAACTTGTGCCATATTCGTCTCAATCATGTTCTGCTCTAATTTTATTTTTCTTCTAACTAGAGATGAAACACCTGTCTACCAATTTAATGTTAGTATTGAAATCGATTATAGAGTGGATGTTCAGACCTTAGTTGCGGAAGTTGCAATTGGTATTTTACTGTGCTTATATTTGTTTTCTTTTTTTACTTTTTTTTTTTTTAATAAAAAAAATCAAGTTTACAGTACTCATCGTAAAATTTCATTCAAGTTGTCCACTTCAACAATGTGTTGGTTGAATTATGAGTAGTGGTGCAGCGATGCGTCAGTGTCAATGTAAATCAACGATCATGATGCAAAAATCTATGATTTAACAGAAGATCTATTTGAAATCATTAAATATAGGGAAGTACAATGATCGTGTGACTTTGCGCCCACCTAATTCAGATATGGCATATCCTACACGTGGCCCATGACCTTTCCACTGTACATGGGTTAAATTTCAAATTTCATAATATAAGTTGGCTTTATGAAAAAAAAAAAAACAAAAAAACAAATTATGGGACAAATATGACACTCGGCCTCAAAGCACACTCATAGGCTCAAGGCTCAACACATCCTACTCGTCACAAGTAACCATGCAAAGGCCCTTCACTTGGGCGGCACATTACCAAATTTGCATGGCCTCTTGAATTCACACAGGCCCAGTGCACGCCTCTCTCTCATAAAACATTTTTTTGGGGGAAGGAAAACCAAGCAGAGAATGCTAGAATGGTGAGAACAAAATGGATATGAGCATTCACCAACTGTTTCTGGGAGAGGATGGCAGAAGAAATTTTGATTATAAGAAGGAAAGGGGGGGAAAAAGAATGAAATAAAGACCGAGAATAATGGTTCCAAAGTTAGAAAGCTTAAATTGCCATCGACATTATCTATAATCTTCCTTCCCAACACCCCCAACAAAGTTAAAGGAACTGCATCAGTGGGAAGGAGAACGCGAGGAGAACAATAGAGGAAATTTTCAAAAAACAAGGGTAGCACAGGGACCATAGGAGAAATAGAACAAAGACAGAAGATCCCATATCAAATTCAAAATGCAAGTAGTAATTCCCCCCATCCATGAACTGGAGATTCCTCCTCCACCTTCAACTTTAACAATATACCCCGTACTAAACCTATTGCAAAGACCTACAATAGGACATGTTATAAATAACATCATATTTGCCCGGTCCCAATGGCCCCTCCAACAAGAATTCTTTTAACTTTCATTTCTTAAAAACATCCTAAGCATATTGCAGATGACAAAAAAAAAAAAAAAAAAAGAAATCCTCAACCCAAAAGCATAGAATTTAGAAAAACTGATGCAAGGAGTTTTCTGCCATGTTGGAGAGAAGCTAGAGCTTTATAGCCCAGGGAAAAGAGACTTAATGTTGCCCCCCTCAGGTGACAAAAATACAAGACATTCACCATGTAGGTTTAGACGACTCTTTCAACCAATCTAATATTTTTTTAGCACAAATCAAAATATCTATTAGATTTCCAATCTTTGAACTGAGGAACCAAAAGTTATCTGACAGTCAATTTATACTTTACTCCAGACAGTTCCTTTCCAAAAAGGGCAAGTTATAAACTGTGCTTTTAAAAAAATGCAAAGAAATATATAACAGGAAATTTCCTTTTTTTTATTTAATTTTTGATAGTTATCTTCCAACTCCTGTCTTTTTATTGTTTTGTCTAGCATTGACCTCTCTGTTCCTTGAGTTATCTGTGTCTGATTTCACTGAACCAAGTGGAAATAATATATCTCATGTGCATTGAATTATTTGTTGGGCATATAGCATATTGAATGAAGATGCATCCAGTCCAGCACGAAAAATATTTACTGATTGTTGAGGAAAAGTGGTGTAGAAAGTTTTCCTGCAGGGAGGTATTTCATACAAATTTATACCATGTTCATAAAATGCTTCCCAGAAGTTTGAAAGTTAACATTCTGTTATAATGCATATCTATGTGATCCTACATTAGTTTAGCAAACAAACCATGAAAGAGATAATAAAATGATGCAAGGTCTTAAAAATACTGCTTTTGGCAAACCTAGGAAAGTTTCAATTAGCCAAAATAAAGCCAGGATACACGAACAGGGTTATGGAAAACATATCATGAATAATTTGACATCGATGTTCATTTTGTGTGAAAAATATTGGTGAATCCAGTTACTTTTGCATTGCCTATTTCAGAAGATACGGGCTGGCATGTATTATAGGTAGGAATACTTCACACATTTTGGACAAAAGCAAAGGCACCTAGAACATGTAAAAATATGGAGCTGTCTTCTGCTTCAATGCTAAGAAGTCATAACTGAGAAGTTTTAGTCAGGAATCATGATTGTCCAGTGAGGATAAATGCCTGAAGGAGGCTCTGAGCTGCCTGGGTTTCATCCGGTGTCCCGGATATAACAACAATCCTGTCACTTGTTCCTAGACGAGGTTCGTGCACTATAACCTTGGCACCTGAGATCTGATTAAGGAACACCATAGGATAAGCCGCAGGAGATTTAAGATGAGATCTCAACCATACGTCAACGTTGTTTGAGAGGTGACATAATTTTGGACAAAGTCTCTTTTTTCTTTTTGCAATCGAATGATGAGTACAGGGTAAATAATGTAATAAAAATGTAAAGCCTACCAATCACGAAGATTTATTTCTAATGTTTAATGTTATATATCAAATAAACTAGTTGCTTACAAAAACTCTACTTTCTCTCAAGTTACTCTAGCCCCTAGCGCAATTGGAACCATGAAAGTTAAAATCCAAAGTTGTGCCTTAAACTAACTTCTTCAAGAAGAAAATTTGCAGAGTTGTCAAATGCCTCAAGTTTCTCCTTCTTCTACTCATATGTGTTGTGTATGTGCTAATTTAGTGTGAGAAGTATTTGTGATTCTCTTTGGGCGTTTGCATTGCTGTGATTAATTGTTTGGGGCCAGTTTGGCAATAAAGATCTTAAGGTACTTGTATAAATAAATGATGCCTTTTGGGTTCATATTTGCCTGCACTTGAGAAAATCTGATTGGCTATTTAGTTAATTCTTTTTACTCTTGGTGAGCTTATTGAGGGTATGATAATGACTGAATTTTGTAATCTATTATGATTGACAGTTTTAGATGATGAATGTCTTTCACTTTTAAATGGCTGATACCATTAAAGTTCTGCTCATCTTCATCAAGGGTGTACCAGATTTTGGTCTCAAGTCATTAGGTTGATCCACTTTTGTTGTTACTTGTAATAATATCATTATCCAACTTATTCCAGGAAATTTGTAAAGCTTGCTTTGGGCAGTATGACAAGCTTTACATTGTACGAAGCTCAATGGTTCAGCCAAAGTATTGACACAATCAGACCCACCAAAGATATTCAATTGTTGAACTATATTAGACAGTTCGATTCCATCAGAAGAAAAGGCAACAAACAAAAATGAAAAGAAAGTACATACCTGTCTCAAGCGAGTCAGATTGATACCATTCTCCCCATATACAGAACCAATGACATTTTCAGGAACTAAAATCTCTACAGTCGCATTTGTCACAATGGCTGACTTAGTTCCACTGCAAACAACAGACATGGGAGTTACGAAGACACAAGAAAATATATTTAAGTAGACCAGGGGAATTTTCCTGTTCATACATTTATGGGTTCAAGGTAATTAGCATTCACAGCTAAAAAGATCATACTTATAGAGATTACTAACTCTGCAGTGACAGTCTAGAGACCAAAATATCACAAATTAAGCAAAGCAGAAAATTTCTCATCAATAGCACTTGGTCTACCATAATTTTTCCAGAGTAAGGTGTTACTAACCTCCCAAGTTCTAAACCACCGTTAAAAGCAGCCAATCCCCTGCTGACATCAGTGGTGCTCCTAGGATTTGTTCCTGCTATCATCTGCAATGAGTTCCACCCATAAAGAGTGTTTAAATATCAGGAACAGAATTTTTTTTGTGTGTGTGTGTGTTGGGGGGAGGTGGGTGGGGAGAGCAAGAGATTCTACCTCTGATGCCCATAGCCTTGGTGATGGAGGAGAATCAAAATTATGGGAAAGCCCAAGATGATCCATACCATTTGCTAAAGTAGTATGTAGACCTGTACTAGAAACACTGACAGATGAAGGTAGGGCTAGGGAGGCATGATTCCTCACTGACTCCCTTAACGGATCCCTCAAGGCATTTGTTAATTGATCCCTCCCTGTGTCCCTCAAGGGGTTTGTCAGTGTATCCCTTAAAGGGTTTGTCAATGGATCCCTCACTGTATCTCTCAAGGGGTTTGTGAACGTATCCCTTAAAGGATTTGTCAATGGATCCCTCAATGAATCTCTCAATCTACCATAGGGACTGGTCTCAGTTGATACAGATAAAGTACTCCTTGTTCCACTACCAAGCGTGCTAACAAATAGGTTATCTCTAAGTCTGCCAGTAATGTGGTAGATTGCATCTTTCACTTGCATAAGGTCTCCTGATACCTGTTAAACATAAAGTGAATGAAGTGAATGAAAAAGCCTTCACCACATGCATCATATTTACACCACCATCAAAAGTATCAGAAATGTATGGTATTTCAAAAATAATTTTTTTTGCCAAGCATTATAAGCCTGAACCAGCACAAAATACATAATGCTGATGCAACATCTACCATGCATTTTTCACATCGATACATACAGTACACGAAAATCACATGTGCTAGAACACTAGCAGAGAGTAAGATCTCAGAAATTCAGAATTTTTAATCACTGACCAAATGATACTCTGCTTTGAATCCAAATTACAAGTGCATACTTAACAAAAGGCTACCTTTGGCAACCTTGCACTGTAACCAACTTACCTGCACCAATTGATCATTCTGCTGCACACAATTTGGGACCTGATCAACCCCTATAATTCTTATGCCAGCACCAGTTAACCTGCGCATTGCTGAAATTATAATGCCTCCTTGTCCTAACAAACAACCAACTTGGTTTGATGGAACAACAAGCCTTGCAGTCACAAGGGACGCCTTACTTGAGCTAGAATCCATTCCCTTTTCAACGCCAGCCTCTACAGACCTTGAGAAAACAAGGACAGTAGCCTTTTGTGCTGCTGAGTATTGAGATTGTGGGTTCTGAAGAGACACAGAAAAATAAAGATTAATCTACATACAACATTGGTTAGAGGAAGAACAGGTTAATAGCAAGCAAACCTCTGATGCAGTAACTGTGATCAACCGTTCATCACATTCAGCCATCATAGCTCCAATGCTTATAACAGCACCTGTCTCATTTTGAAGTGCCTTGATAATGCTGCCTCCCTTTCCAATAACAGCCCCAACCCTATCATTAGAACAAAGAATTTTAAACACAACTTCCTGTCGTATCACCTTTGAGTCCAGTATTGTGGCCCTGTCAGACTCTAGTGACAAAGGAAGAACCCTTGAAGGGTAATTAATGGAGCTACTAGGCAAGCTTGGTAGCACTCTGTTAGGTTGAGAAAGAAGATCTAAATGCACTTCAGGCAAGGAATCCCGAGGAGGAAATGCCTCAACAGGTTTGCCGCCAGTTATTCTTGTCTTGTCAATTGGCTGACAATCTTGAAGGCAGCGAGATACGGCAACAAGTGCCTTTCTTACAGCAAAAACATCCCCTTCAATCTGCAAACATAAACCATTTCACAAGGAGGTGACAATCTACCTTCAATGATGCATTAATGCAGCAAAAAAAACAAACAATAAGTAAAAAATTTTGGCTGACACTGAATATAGTAGGACAAATAGAATTTGATTCTCATTACTTCGTCTGTTAACGGCAACTTGTGCAAGTTTCAATAGAAAATATCTCTTGGGTGATCAAGGATACTAGAAACCTCCTCCTTTTTTTTTTCCCATTTACAGCCCAAGATCATCCCCCACACTTAATTTTGCATCCACTTATGTCACTAAATATTCTAGAAATATCACTTTATATTCCCAACAAAACCTCAGGCACCGGATTAGGACAAGAAAGCACCAAAAATCTTTTCTGCTGCAAAGGATATCGAATTGAAACAATACTCGGTTAAGTTACAAGACTCCACACTGATTCTATAAATTCAGAACCTACAATATAAGGCTCCAAGCACCAATTAATTCCCTCACACTCGTGGTAGTGCCCTCCAAATGCAAAAGACGACAACTTTTGTGCTCATCTTTGTTCAAAAGGACCAAAACTCAAGTATAGAAATCAAGCTAAACCATTTTCTACGGTTCCACAGCTCTGGCACAATCTGGATTGAAGAATTATTTAAAATTATTACACGAATCAAGTAGAATTTTCCACTTAATGATAGAACTACAGCCGCAAAAAGAAATCAAACCAATAGACCGGTTTATAAATCACTTGCTTATTCCAGAAAACTCATACAAGCAAGTACATCTAGCATGCAAACAGTAATGCAACTTATTAGAATATCCGGCTGACAAACCGATTTCTGTACACATAAAATTATACACATCAAAAGCATTGAGCTTCAATTCAAGAGTTTAACAACGATCCTTACCTCAACCACCTCCTCCGTAGGCTCGGCACAAAGCGGTAACTTATCTGTCAAAACCCTAATTTTGACACCGCAATCTTTCCTCATCTTCTCCACAACCTTACCTCCTTTCCCTATTACCGACCCCACCCGACTTGCCTCCGCCAATAGCCTACAAGACACCAATCCTCGGGGCGTGACTTTCGCGCCACTAGTTTCTGCCGCCACCTCCAAAATCCTCTCGAAAACCCTAATCAACGCCTCCTGTCCCTTGGAAGCCTCAAACTCCTCCCCGCCACAATCGCCACTATCAGCGTCACCGCTACTCGGCCACGATATCTTGGAAAGAACAGCGCTCTGTCCGATAATCGTTATCACCCGGTCGTCGGACTGCGCCGGTGGCTCTTCGATGCGTATCTTGGCGCCGGTCTGCTGCTGCAGCTGCTTGATGATGTTGCCGGACTTCCCAATGACCCCGCCGATGCGGGAAGCATGGCAGAGGAGACGGAAAGACACGTGGCCCGGAGGAACCGGGAGAGGTGGGGGCGGAGGCTTGGAGCGCTTGTTGGAGGACACGTAAACATCGGTGGTGAAGTTGGCGGCGGCGGAGTAGGAGTAGGGGTTGGAGTCGGTCATCCCGGAGACGGTGTACTGTATTGGTCGCTTTGCCGGTGGAGAGAGAAAGGTGCTTCCCATTATCATTGCATTGCTCTCGCTCTTTCTAAAAAACGACAAGTTGGTTCGATTTGTCTTCTCCATGTGAAAGCTGTGAAGCCGGTGGGGTTGCAGAGAGAAATTGATTTGGTATTCTCGGTGGTCAATTCTAACGTGCGCGTGGGGGTGGCGGTGTGCAGTAACCTTAACGGCAGATTCTGAACGTTTGATCCAAGTGCGCGTGATCGATACGCCGTTGGTTAAAGAAACAGAAGTCCGTCGCAAGTTGTTTGTCTTCTTGTTCTTCTATTTCTTTGGTCCATTTGTCCTCTTCACTTTGTAGTTGACTTGACTTGTTGGAGAAAGTATTTGAGTTGGATTTTTGAATTTTTTTTGTCTTTACACCGGCCATTGCTATCCCTTGCCAGTGTAAATTTTAGCAATTTGAACGTTTGGAATTTTCTTTTCTTATCTTTTCTTTTTGAGCAAAAAGTCTGAAAATATTACTACTAGTTAACATTTATAAAAAAAATCTTCAATTGTGGTTTTTCTTAAAATATTTATAATGATATTTTTATAATTATTTTAAATTTTTATTAATAAATATTTAATGGATATAATTAGTTGTCACTGCCCTCAAATGTTAGAATATTGTTATTAAATTTCAAAATAATAAAAAAAGAGAATTGTATTTATATATAAAGTTATAAAATATGTACTCGGAATCAGAGTGCAATTTCAATGGAAGTAGTAGTAGTATAAAATTGTTTTCCCCGTTGGAAAGGATAGGTCGAGAAGATTTATCCCAAATTAGACACAGAAAAGTCTGTCAACATAGTCACTTTTGGACCACAAAAGTGTTTGTCCTTGATGTGAATATGGACAACTTGAGTGCAAAAAGGTATAATTAATAGCATAAAGTAAACACACTTATTCATTGGGCTTTGAGAATCCACTTGCCCAATAGGAAAACTTGGGCCAAGCTTTAGGTTTTTACAACTTCGAACAACTGGCCCAACTTAAGTTTTGGTCCTCATATTTTTTTTCAAGTTAGGCCCATCCAAGCTTGGGCTCAATTCAAAGCTCGCCGACAAGGCACGGAACGACTTCTTTTTGTTTTTGGGTACTTTGGAAGTCTTGTACATAGGATAGCTCTCTCCTTCTCGTCAACCCTCCCCTCCCCTCGTAGGATCTCTTGAGGTGTGGGCAAAAGTTGAAGGCCGAATTCGATAGGTACAAACTAATAATCATCAAAATAACATAAAATTGAAGAAACCCTTTTTTTTTTTTTTTTTCAAACGTGAAAACATTTTTTAGTTCAATAAAGCAAATACAAAGATAGGAATGATGATTACCAAAATGTTGAGGAAATGCTCGATAGCGCTTTTTCAATCAAGGGTTGGTTTGGGCCAAGAATATCAATAATATGCAAGTACCAACTTACATATTTCCAATCATCCAATGACATAAGATAAAAGACAATTTTTCTCAAACGTGAAAATGATTTCTCATTCTATAAAGAAAATAAAAAGTAAGGAATGATGATTACCCAAATCTTGAGGAAACATCCACAGTCGTGAACCCAAAACAATTAATTCTAACCCTATGAAAGGTAGAGAACGACTTGCTGCAATTAATCACCATTTGCACCAGAGCAATGAATTTATACAGCTTCAAGGCAACCCTTTTGCTTGTCTTGGCTCTAGCCACACTCCCTTCCACTACACCGTGTCGTGTTTACCAAACCATGTCAGCCAATCATATAGCTGACGGGCTCGTTACACAAGATAGTCAGATACTCAAGTAAAGACCCAACTAAGTAAGCTCACTGTATTCAAATTCCAGGGCTTTTCCATTTAAAAGGCACGGAATGTTCAACCCCCCCCCCCCTCAAAAAAAAAAAGGTGGATGATCTTGAAACACAACGAAATGCTTGTTTTATAAAGAATACGAAGTTTGGAATTATAGTTACTCAAATATTGCGCGAACAATCAGGTCAAACTGGCTGCATTCCATGCTCTTTTGGTGCGAGTTTTATACAGACAACTACTTTCATGCTAAGTTTCCCTGTGTGTTGCTGAACAAGATGCCGAGCTTACTGATAGATGTCTTAACATAGACATTAAGTTTTGGTATTGATTTCAAACAATGTTGCCTTCATTATTATAAATTTTCACAGTTGAAGTACTTTTAAATTAAATGACTAGCCACTTTATATCTAATTCTATGTTCTTTTAACTACCTCTTTGTAGAATTGTAGTAGTATAGATAGAATACACCGTGAAATTACCAGTTTTCATGTTCCTTACTCTGTTTCATCAAATATGAGTTAGTCTTAATTTAGGAGAATTTTACTATCCAAAAAAAAAATAAAAAATCGATAACTTGGATGTAGCTCGTCTGATTTGATGAAAGTTATTATCGATCAGAAGGTATGATTGGAATTTGCCTAGGCACCAAAAGACGAAGTCTGTCAGAGAATTTTACTATCCAGTTTTGCAGCTCTGGGTGGAAAAATCAAAATCTACAATGAACGCGGAACACAGATATAGCGTAAAGGAGAACATTTGAGCCTTTGAGCTTGCTGAAATCTGACGACTCCAGGGGGGGCCCAAATAGCCCAGTTTGTTACACGACATGATGCAAACTTTGTCACCGAAATCATCACTTCACGTATCAGGTCTGTGTTCAACTTCTGTCATTTTTGTCGGATTCATATATCTTCTGTCTACTGAAAAATATGAAAATTTAGTTTTCTTTTGGTACGTTGGAAAAAAAAGAAGAAGAAGAAAATGAAAATCTAGTTCCATTGGAAAAAGAAACGAATTCTTGTTAACAATAAGAAAATGCCGCGCTGGAGTCCCCTTTTCTCCCCAGTAAAGCTCCCTGGTGATCCGTAACATCAAAGCAAAGGAGCCCTGATAAGGTTGAAAGAAGAAATTGATAGGACAAAAGTAGCCAACTTCTGTCATTTTCCGATGCCATTAATATGGACTAAAAGTAAAATGGGTACCCAATAAAAGGAAGAGAGATAAATAATGCCAAGTGAATCTAGCAAGAGGGTGCAAATGTAGATAATTTGAGCAATACAATCTATTAGTAATATCTAAATTTAAGTCGTTTATATACGTTGAAAGTTTTATTTTTTTTTAAGTTATAAAATAAAAATTATTTTATAAATATATAAAATACTATTTTTATTTTTAATATAGAATAAAATACTTTAAAACCATCTTGTTTTCCAAAGTGTGAGGGTAATGTCAAATCAAAAACGTGGAAAAGTTGGAATCTTGATATTTTAATAATACAAAAAAGAAATAAAATCTTCTGAGATATTTGATGCAAGACTGTCTCTTATATTCGGTTGACGAGGTTTCCATTTAGAGGTGCATTTCGTTTTCTGTTGGGCTTGCTTTTGTAGCAGCTGAAAGTGGGTCACTGAAAAAAAATGGGGTTCCAAGCTGTTGATATTGTGAAAACTGAGCTTCCTGTGGATCAGGAATCTGTGGTTCTACCTGAGGGCGCTGTGACTGGTCTTGTTCTTGTGGATATCATCAATGGCTTTTGCACTGTTGGCGCTGGAAATCTGGTACTCAATTTTCAAACTTTAACCGTATAATTGTCCGTAGAAACCACTTAATTGTATGTGGGGTTTTCTTTCTAGGCTCCAAGAGAGTCCAACAGACAAATTACAAGAATGATCAACGAATCAGCAAGGCTAGCTAGGATTTTCTGTGAGAAGAAATTGCCTGTCATGGCGTTTCTTGATTCTCATCATCCGAACAAGCCGGAGGAGCCATACCCTCCTCATTGTATTGCTGGTTCTGACGAATCAAACTTGGTTCCTGGTATCTATTTTTTTTTTTAGCCATCTATTTTCTTGTTTGAACTTAGCTATTATCTGATTCTTGATGTTTTGGACTATGTGCGCTGCACAGCGGGCTAGAATTGCATATATTCCGTGGTCCTGCTCTAGAAACGGTAGATAATTGAGAAATTATAGAGAAGTAAATGTAAAATTGATATAAGAAAACAGTGAATAGAAAAGACAAAGGCAGCTTATTTGTTGAGTGATTTCAACATAAATGGCTGTTGTTATTGCCGAGGATCCCCTGCTTTGACAAAGTCTACGGAGCAACTAGAAACAATCTATGATCCCAACAAAAGCATCAAATACCATTATAGCTAGGGCATAGTTCCAGGGAAGAAAGTGGGGCATGTACAAGTAGCAAGTCCTTGGTGATGGAATGCTCATTTTTGTGAGATCTCATGTCTGGACGTAACAAGGTCAGAACTT
Source organism: Kandelia obovata (assembly GCA_021464305.1). Classification (NCBI taxonomy): domain Eukaryota; kingdom Viridiplantae; phylum Streptophyta; class Magnoliopsida; order Malpighiales; family Rhizophoraceae; genus Kandelia; species Kandelia obovata. The sequence continues at coordinate 11,585,381 of CM038472.1, read as the reverse complement.
GAGATGGTCAAGGGGTTCGTGCTGTATGCTCTGTCTCATGTTATTTCCCTTTGTGCAGCATTACAGTGGTTGGAGAAAGAGCCAAATGTTACAATCAGACGCAAAGATTGCTTTGATGGATTTTTGGGTTCAATTGAGGACGATGGCCACAATGTTTTTGTAGACTGGTTGAAAAACAACCAGATAAAAGCTGTAAGTGGGGGGGGGGGGTTTCCTAATACGTTCTGGCATTGCATCTTTTACCTCTCGCCTGACCCATAAGCAGTTTACAACCTTTAAGTTGCCCATGCCAACGAAATAACAGCATGCCACGTACTGGATTGTGTGCAAACGGGTGATTCCTATTTATCTAACTACAATTTGTTGCAGATATTGGTTATGGGAATTTGCACAGATATATGTGTGATGGACTTTGTTTGCTCAACATTGTCCGCAAGAAACCTCGGATTTCTGGCCCCTTTGAAGGATGTGGTGGTGTATTCCGGTGGCTGTGCCACCTTTGATGTTCCTCTACATGTTGCTAGAAACACAAAAGGTGCTTTAGCTCATCCCCAGGTAATGAAACGTTTAAACGTTTAGTTTGATCACTTTAGAAAAGCTGTTGCACTTAATTTGCTAATTATCCCGGACAGATACCATTTGATACCCTTTCCCTCTTAATTCACCTTCTGGCTGCAGGAGCTGATGCATCATATAGGCCTGTACATGGCAAAACAAAGGGGTGCCATAATAGCAAATGAGGTGTCATTCGGCGCACCAAGAAGCTCGCATCCATGATGTCAGCACAAATGGTGAGGCACTAAGGAAATGTAAAGGGGATCGTGTGGCAAATATAAGAAGTTGAACAACTTGAATAAAAAGACATGGATGCCCCTGATCTTATGTGTAAAAACAAGGGAGTCTATCGTGTATGCAGAGTGCACGAGTCTTTAATAAGGCTGCTTGCTATCCTCATCTTAAGCCAGTGTTCACTGTGAAGTCCATATAATGGAAGACTATATTGTGCCTTGGCTATTCTATTGTTTGACAACCAGAGCGCTCATAAGACAGGTCATTTTACTTTTAGCACACCAGTTTCAGTCGTGGCTAGGCTAATCTTTAATTGAACAAACATCCTAAAATACACTCACTGGCCCTCAGTAGTTGATTGAACGGAATTTAACTGAATAAACGCATACTCTGCACATCATATCCCATGAAGATGCTAAACTGCTGGTCTAATTTTAGGTTGATACCGTTAAAAATTTCTGTAAATACCTTTTTTTTTATCATCCAAATTTAAATCCACGTTTTGCGAAAATTTGAGAGAAGTAGAATTTGAACTTCCAGTATCCTAAAAATGTCACTCCTGTAACCAACGAACCTGAACCTAGTTGGTTATTTCTGCCAATACCCTGGAAGAGCTTAAATGCATGCCAGCCTTATGTCTGTTGGCTATCTATCTTCCATTGGATGGATACTAGCAAACGTGCTAATTTCACTTCCCATGCAATTTGTGGGAAGAGGAAGAAGAAGAAGAACATAGTTGTTAATAAGGACGTAACATGTGAAGCTGCATTTTGTTGCTAGACTAAAATAGCAGTAACAAGAAAGCATGAGATTTGATTGTAGAAAAAGCCCACCCGAATGGCTAGCCCCTAAAATAATGAGCCTCTTCAAAGCTAGAGCCCGCCAGTTTGCAGATGTTAATGAGCCAACTACATTTATCTGCAGATGGGAAGTTTGGAATCCTAAGGCTCGCTTCAGGGTGCGGCTACAAACAAGAAGAACCCACTTACTAGTGCAACAGTCAGCAAGTGTGGACCGGTCATGTGGAAAGACTTTCTAGGCACATTCCAGTGCCAAAGTCGAAAGACATACTGAACTTATATCCCATCTAGGCCTGCAAAATGAAAAGGATGGAGAGGTAAAATTATTAAATGATACTCTTAAAGTGGAATTTTCATACAGCCCACAAAATTTTTCTGACCCCAAGAAATTGCATTTTGGCCACACTACATTCACTAAAAACAGAAAGAAGCCAATGAAACAATGGGTAGCAAACCAACATTCAGGGACATTATTGATCCCTGCACAAGCAAAACAGGGCATTTAAAACATTATTTCAGATCACCTTCCCACCCCCATCCATGTTTTTATACAAGGAAAGTGAAAATGCAGGAAAGGAAACTAAATGAGACAAGCAGCTTATCTGCGGCACAGACATTAAACATAAAAAAATTGCCAGAACAAAGATGCAGCATCAATGTATTTGATTCAGTAAACACAATTTAGTGCCTTTTATCCATTGGTAAAGACAGTATCAGTGGATAACAAGGCCTCAGCATCAATGGTTGCCCCTAATGGTAGAAGAAAGACTTGCTAGCAAATCCAATAAAACGAAAAGAAGAGGAACTAGTTTTTTTTTTAAATAAGCCATAATGTACAAGAGCAATGGTGAAACAAAGGCAGTCGGTTACTTTTCTACAAGGCCTAATATTAGCTTGCACACAGAAAATGAAACAAACAGTCCAACAAAGTCAACTATCCAAAGTGGATAAACCAGTAATATCATTATATATATTATCAGATTTAAAAAATTCATAGAATACTGTCAATAAGACAATGCATACCTTAAAAAAAGTGAAAAAGGAATGAAAATGCTCAAGCATTATTCACATGCGATATTCTGCTATTGAAGCCTCAGTCGACTAAAGAACACCAAGAAGTGATATTCAGGAGCCCAATATACAAATCCAACAATGGGTCCCCCTTTAATGTACTGCAGGAGGAGTAAAATGTCACAAAATCAATGTAATTCTCATTGCAGGAAAAAAATTGATCTTCATAACAGAACCAATATGAGGAAATCACTTAAACAAGATATATGATATGTAAAAACCTTTTCGTCAAGAATAACAAGTTCACCATCAACCCATCGTGGATTCTGAAATCCTGGCTCAGCAAGTCTCCCTTGTCCTCTGTATCGGGCAATCTATGTTGTAAATAAAATCAGAAGAAAACCTTAAACAAAAGGAAGAAAGAAGAGGAAAAGACAAGAAGAGGGAAAGGGCTAATGCTAAATTCAGTTCAAAAAGCTAACACAATACCACTCCAAACTCCTCGGGAATGATGCCTTTATGAGGTAGCTGATATCTTTTTCCAACCTTAGCCCGGAATGTCACCTAGAGATATTGGCAGAGGTAAAAATTCAAGGTCTGAAAGGACACTAGAAGCAAACCTAGAGTCAGAATAAAGTTGAACAAAGTGTAGAATCAAACAATGCAAGAAAACCACCTAGACAAGCTAAAAAATTACACTGCTCTGCTCTGTCACATTCGCAGACATTAATGTCTTTGATTATAACAGAATGTGTGAACAAGTCTGTATGTAAAAGAACAAAAATATACTTGCCAATAAACTTTATTGAAAATTCAATATGTGATTAACTTTAAGATTCCACATTATGTTACTCAAAGACCAATCATGAAATTCACAAGTTGTTCAGCATATCCACTAAAAGCATCTCATTGCATGAGAGACTTAAACTGTGGAATGACCTTACCATAACATGAGGTGCACCCTTCGTCTAGGTAACACTAAAGAAATAAAAATAAGGTAACTCACTTGTCCTGCAGGAACATAAGGGTCTCCGGTTAATTTTACTGCTTCCACATATTCATAAAAGTCAAGATTAGGATAGTCCTTTTTCACATGATCTTCTTGCCACTGACCAAACTTACGTTGGAGGTGTATGACTTCATAAGAGTATGGGCCATGTGCACCAATATAGAGTCCTACAAAAGTGCAAAAAGCATTAAACCTTTTTCTCTAAGTTGGGCAAAGGGGTTAAAAAATTCTAAAAATAACGGAAAGAAAAGCAGATTACTATGAACAGAAACAACACAGCATCTGAAAATAACCAAACGATAAACAACTTCTATAAAGAATCACCATTTAGAAGATTTGGAGAAACAAATCACCATTTAGAGGATCAGGGGATGCTGTTATTTCTAGCCGATTGAACATCGTAGACCCCGGTAATAGTTGACGATTTTGAGCCTGATTAAGGGTAAGATTTATCAATTTGCCAATATCTTTCAGTACCTGTACAGTTGAAGAAGCATTATCATCTTCTCAGTAAAAAAAGGAAAAATAATGGCCGATAATAAGTTGGTATCCATAAATAGATAATAAAAGGGGCCTCTACAACGTGAACCAACCTTCAAGGGTATCTTCTCCCTACCAATGACTTTGGCTAGATTGAAAATAACATGATCCACAGTACGTTGACCTTGTAGCTTAGCTTTTCTATCTTGTGGTTCCTTGGTACCAAAAACCTGTGGGTTGACATCATTTTCTATAGAAAAGGAAAAGGACCCGCGTCCTATTTTCTCTAACTTAGCAGGCGCTCTAAGTGATTCTTTAGCATGCATACTGCCTGGTAGTTCCTGAGAATGACCTCCGACAACAACTTTGATTGCAATTCCGTTTTGCTTTTCATTATTGATGATTCCATGACCAGAATCCATTTCAACCTCATCTACTTCCTGTTCACTTGCCCCCTTAATGTCATCTTCTATCTCCGCACTTTCTAACTCAATGTCCTTCTCTTCATCTTCTTCATCCATAATTTGTTCGATGACCTTTGATATAAAGTCCTTGTCCATCTTCTCTGGTGCTGTCACTTTCAAAACCTTAACTTGCACACCAGGAATCATGTCCCTCAAAATATTCTGAAAACCAAGCAGTCCCTCAGTTATATCAGAATCTGTATCATCACCATCATCACTGTCTTCAGTACTCATGAAAAATAGGTCACCTTTACCCTCTGTTGCTTGTCGAGGTAAGCGGCTGGCAGCCCCTGATGATTTAGAGGATACTATTGAAGGGTCTTGGAACAGTCCTTTCCTCTTCAAATACACTGCCTACCATGTCACAGTAACCTATCAGATATTGGACAATACATAAAAGCTTCCACAAATTTTACATTGAATTGTGCACTCAACAATGTGCAATGCCACTGGTGTGCAAAACAAAGACAAATGTAGCTGGCTGCATACAAGAACTATGCCCAGCAAGCTATATCAGCCCTAGAACAAACAAGCCAATGCCTCCAAAGAGCATAACATCAGTCATAAATAGGGAAAACCTCTCATCAAATTACAAAAGAGAAAAAGGTGACTCACTCATGCTTTTCGTCTTCTCATAGTTCTCTTCTCAAGGCCTCAGATTTAGTCAAATCAATTGCAGAATAGCATACGTGCAATGAAAATTTAAAAAAAAAAAAAAAGCTTTTCCTTTGCATCAAGCATATATTGCAAGTGAAATTTTCCAAATGATACAGCAACCTACATAATAGATTAAGCAGGGACGCAAAATACCTGTTGCTTGTATTCACCTCTCTTATTCATCGTAAGAAAGATCTCAAACAATGGGGCACCAACAGCAGCTGAAGCAAGCTGCCTGAGAGAGAAAAATTAGCAGTAAGCAATTACCATAAAGTGTCGTCCAGCCCACATTCCTTTTCTTCTCTGTTCTGTTTTTTTTTTTCGGGGGGAGGGGGGGGAGGGTGTCAATGATATGACAGTTTGCAAACTGAAAGCAAGGCAACTCAAAAACGGTAAAAAAGCACCTAAATGGAAAAAGAAATGCCTGCTACACATTTGATTCCTAGCTCATCTGCCCCCATCCCTACCCCTTTTCCTAAGGAAGTCTAGCATGAAACCTTGTCCAAGAATGCAAGTAATTACCAGGGACTGTAACTCCGTGCAACATATCTTCCATGCTCAGCAGTTATGTGTGTAATGAGCCCATAAGGATCATGGACATCTTCTGATATGCCAGACCACCATCCCACCTGGAAGCCAGGAATGGGAAAAGAGACTATCAAGCAAAAAGTGTGCAAATGTCTTACTAGGCAGGAAGACCTTATAGCCAGAACCAAGACAACCATTTTCATTAGTTCCAGAAATTGAAGGACACATGACAAACAAGAACAATGGGAAAAAGAAAAAGAATAGCCTATCATCCATTTAAAGTTCAAGCATACACCTCATAACAACTCCTAGGAGTTCTTTTTCCATTTTTTTCCTCCTTTTTGGATTCAGCAAAAGGTACAAGTATATTCAAGGGTATTGAACACCCATGCTCAAAACAAGCCATCGTAAAATCAAGCATCAATGCACAAATTTCCTGAAAGATTACACCATGGCACATATGTCAACTTGTCTAAATGAGAGGTCAAGAGAATCTTCTCTATCCTCAAAATCCCTGAATTCCACACCTTTCCATGAAACCATAAAGCCAGTTAAATGAGGTCTCTCAAACCCATTTTCCCCCTAAATCCTTCTAACATTTACTGTTGCTCTCAAGGATGGACTCTCCAGCGCACAACATTTTCTGCATTATCTATACTGTCCCCATGGTTGCTAGCAGTGTTAACAGCTCTCTTATAAATAGAAAATCCACATATGGAAAACTTCAACAGTGCATACACATAATAAAAGGCTTCTGTTAGCTCACCAGTCCAGCTCCAGCATTATCTCGTAAAAAAGCTGCATCCCGATAACGCTCCTCGGCTAATGCTCTCTGAAGCACCAGACACAGGGGAAAAGAAAGGGGTTAGAGAGAGAGCAATGCAACCTTCACATTTTCCTCCCTTCTGAAAGGAAACTAAAATAGAAAACAGAATCACATGCCTCAAGATGTGACATCACTCTACCAACAGTATCATTTGTAGCTGCAGCTGCAATTGCCACCTTGAGCCTAGCAGCATCTTCATAATCCTCTCTGCGTACAGCATTACATAACTGGGACTGCAGAAGGAAATTCTCACATTTCAAAGCTCAAAACATCATAATGTGCAAGAACGGGGATTCTGTGAATATAGCATTCAGGTTCTGATACAGGAAATGTAGTTACACCTTATGAAGATGCAAAGGAAGGCAACTACTCTCAAATAAAAATTTGATAGGCACTTGTTCGCTCGCAAATATAAGCATAGGGGCCAAGAAATCTAACACTCGCAACCAGCCACAAGGATTTGGTTTAACATATGAAGAACACTCAGCAAACTCAAGGGCTGGTTTCAGCATTAGTATATGAAAAACGACATCTTATCTTGAGTCCAGCTGCTAAGTTCACCACCAAAGGCAACTCTTTTATTTGTTTTGTTTTTATTTTTCCTTTTCTTTCGGGCAAATTTTGCTCGAAATTATCTTCAGCAAACGCCTTAGTTGCCAATCTCCAACTTTCTCATTTCATAATTACAGAAATCAGTTAACTAACCTTACTGATACAACTAAACATTACCCTATCAATGCATACACGCACGCACAGTGTCACAAAAAATGTAAAATCATAAATTTATATGAATATCTGTGAAAATCACCTTCAGAATGGAGACGAGACGCTCCTGCTCATCGACATCGTCGAAATGCCTTTTCCAGCGATCCCAATCCCACTCTTCATCATACCCATCGGCATAATCTTCCTCTCTACTCTCCCTCTCCGCACTCGTTCCATCGCCGCTCCCTTTGGCCTGCTTCCCGCGCGAATTCACGTACGAATCGAACCGCTTCATCGCGCTCCTCACCACGTCCTGAAGCCCCGCGTCCCACCGCCATTGAATCGGCGAAATATAGTCGTCTTCGGAGGGGGAAGAGGAGGAGGTAGAGCTTCTGCAACGAGAGAGAGCAGAATCGGAAACCCTAGAGGAGAGGGATGGAGAAGGAAACGAGAGAGGGGCAGTCGGGAAAGGGTAGGACGGTCTTTTCGCGGGGAACTTGAGGTTTGGTGAGAACGATAACCTGTGTGGAGGAGGTGATGGTGAAGCAATTGCAGCCATGGATTAGACAGACAGACAGACAAAATCCGTTATAGTGAGAGAAGTTTTATCCACGAGAGTAACAGATAGAGAGAGAGAGAGAGAGAGGGGGGGGGGATGTGGCTAAAAAAACTACAACAAACAAAATGTTCCTTTGTGTTGCGTTCCAATGTGTATGCGTGCGCGGTGTGTTATCAAGCGAAAAGGTGACCAGAAGAAACACTTCGTTAAATTTTCCGTAGGGTCGGTGGCTGTGGTAGATACGGTGGTGAAGAGGCATCACGCGTTTCTTTTTCATTTTTTAAATTTTTCCGTAGCCCGTTGTTGGTCACTAGAACGAAATGATCGGCTGACTTGTCAGAGTTTGACATTTAGTGGGCCGGTCCAAATGGCCCAAGGCCCCACGCGGGCAAGTTAGCTAGAATTCGATTTATTATAAAATCTTTATTATAATTGTTGGTGTGATATGGGCTGTGCCGAGATGAGATGATTTTGGGTGAATTTATTGGTCCTTGTCCGATATCTGGTTAAGATTTTGATCAAATGTGATGGTATTTCCACCTCACATGGGCCGTATTTATTTAAGCACATGATTGAAGATAACGTCTGCAGACATGAACCAACTTTAACTTATTTCAGCATCTGATATGCGGTAATATTTGAATACAACAGTTGCTTCTGCAGTGCCTTGTGAATTTAATGAGGTTCCCGGGACTATGGTGGAGACTTCTTATGTAACAAGGGATCAGAGATGACCTGAGGTTCAAAGTCCGGTTTCAGATAACGGCCAAGCATATCAGCATATAACTCATACCGAGCAGTCATTCTGAAACCCCACTTGTCTTTCAACTGTCTGCAGAGGTTTAGATCTAAGTCCGCGATCAGTAAGCCGTCCTTGTAACGAGAAAGGGAAGGCGTGCATGATGCATCTGGAGCTGAAAAGTGACTGGAGCCATAGAAGTGACCAAAATCGTTGTGTTGAGGCTTCCCATCTCCTGAAGTGAATGGGTTGGGAAATGTCTCAGTCCCAACTCGATTGATGGAACCAACAAAATAGCTATTTGCTATTGCAGCATTGCGGGCCTGTAGAACCGTTGGCAAGATGTCAGTCAACTAGCATAAGCTATATTCTCAAAGTATAAACTTGTGGGATACATTGTAACTTTTTATGACAATGTATGGGCACTGGTCACCCAAGCAGTTGAACATCTAAGAGTGGATTTTTGTCTACATGCATGGGCTGTAAGATTCTAATGTCTCCAATTACCCTTGTCTGGAAGGATCATAGCCCATTAGGAGTGCATTACATCAAGCAAGCATAAAAAAATTATTCAGAGGAAGAAGAAATATACATGATATAAGCACTAACTACAAGGATTTAACCCAAAAAAAAAAAAAAAAAGGCAAAGGATATAGAAAATGACCTCAATGGGCCACATTGGTTCACTGAGTTCACCAACAGTGGCAGAAGGGTTGAAAACGATCTCTGCACCATTCAAGCCAAATGCCAGCCAATTCAAAGGGTGATGCCTACCGTAACATATATTGACAGCAATCTTCCCGTATGCAGTTTCAAAGACTGGATGTCCAGTACTTCCTTCCATGTAATATGTGCTTTCGTTGAAGTCACCAACTCTAGGTATATGGTTCTGCCAAATTTTATTATCACTAGAGTTGCATAAGAACTGGACAAGAATAATAAATTACAGACAATTTATGTTGCTTTTACCTTCCGGTGCTTGCCAATTATGTTTCCATGATTTCCAATTATAACAGTGGTATTCCAGATAGTCTCTCCATGATTAACATCCCTCTCAAGAATCGGATTTATAATAACCATATTGTATTTCTGTGCATAGCCCTGAAGAAATTGTGTCGATTCCCCCTCAACAGGCTCTGCGAATTCACACCACCTCTTCTCACGAGTACAAAAGGCAAACGGCATCATCCATGCTTCCTGCATTAATTAACAAAGAAAACTCATTCTAAGATTTGCACAGTACGATGCAAAATCTATCAACATCACTATTGCACCTTCATCCCTTAACTTACTTGCAAGCATAATATGTTGACTCCTGAAGCACCAGCTGCATCAATGATAGGCTTTAACTTCTGAAAGATAGCCCTCTTTTGGTCCGAAAAAGGGGCAGTTGTTGGAAGAGATATAGAATTCTGAACAAGTCCAACCCTAACTACTCGAGGTTCTCTTAATAGCTCTTTGTCAGCTCCAAAACAAAATGCCTGAGAATTTGTAGACAATGAATTAAAAAATCAATTACAGAGCACCAACTGATTTAAGAATTTTATCACATGAAAGGAAGAAAACATGAAAGCCAGCCATGATATGCCCGCAACCACCATTCCAAAATTACGAGATGCATTACCCACAGAAATCAAAGGTCCATTTTTCAATAGGCTTTCCACAGCACAGATTTCCAACTTTCAAAGAACTTCCCATACTTGGAATTAACTTGACCCTGAGTTGTCAATCCCTTTCAGAGTGTATATCAATGAACTTCTGATTCAATTTAAGCATATATTGAATCAAGAGTTTTCAAAGATCAACATCATCACAACATCAGAGAGGAACTAAATACCTGTAGATCAAAATCATGCTGCGAAGAAATAGCTTTTGCAGAGTCTGGAAGAACAATCGATTCAAGCTTCCTTCCACAATTGAGTCCTAGAAGCAAGCGGCTGACTTCCTGAAAGGCGTAACATAGGAGAGATAGTGTCATTAATCAAGACCATCAAAAGCTTTCTAGCGTCGAACTGATTAAACAATCTGTAATCTTACTTGATAGCCGATACCCAATGAAGTCTGTTTCGAGAAAAGAAGAAAGTGAACTCTTTTGTTTACCTTAAAGAGGTGAGGCTCGAGATTGGCACAGAGGAGGCGTTGAAGAGAATCGTACCCACAAATCGAACCATCGTTAGAGCCAGCGCCGTCTTCCAGGTTACCACTCTCTCTTTTAATCTCTTCAACCTTATCCATCTTGATGACATATGACAATGGTTGTGGAGAAGATTGATCAGTGACTGGATCAGTTGAGCGGAATTGGAGGGCTTCCGGGTCAAAGGCCCGTGCCCTGTAGTGTCAAACTATTGTTGTTTGTTTAAGGAGGCTTCTGAGAAGTGGGTGGCTTTGTAACGGAACTGGATACCTTGAACTGGCGGCTGGATTCAAGAGTCCTGCCCAACGACACACGTTGCTGCTTCTGGTGCGTCTCCTGCTCCACATGACTTCATTTTTTCGTCCGCTATTAAAAAAATTACAACAACACCAATAATAATTATATAGACACAATTTTTTAATAGACAAGATATACAAATCAAGATTTATAATTTTTAAAAAAATAATAATATTTTACTTTTATAAATAGTTGTCATTGTTTATCAATAAAAAATTTTAGTCCAATCCAAATGTTTCGATGAGTATTTTCCTTTTATAAGATTGTTGATTGATTAGATTTTAATGTCCATCGTATCACTGAAATACTTACCTATAAAAAAATGAAAAAGTATTTCAAGTTTTTTTCTATTGCAAGTTTGCGTTAAGAAGGTAAGTTAGCTGGGAATACATAAATCATAATACAGGCATCTTCAATACAGCCAATGAAGTTTGGTGAAGTTAAGCAACTTGGCAAACGTTTTTAATCAACCAATTAGCATACCCTAATTAGCCATCCCAGGAAAGCCTTAGGAGGTCTAGGGTTCAAGCACCGTTTTAATTTCGAACAACTAATTACTGATGTATTTCAAACAAAGAATGATGAATGTCTTTAAACAGGGCTCACCCCAAAAAGTCTCGAGTTTAGCCGGATCCTTTTTTTTTTTTATCTTTTTTTTTTTTTTTCTGGACCCATTCAAGAAAGCCAGGAAAATCAACGGCACAACGGGAGAGATGTCAAGAAACAAAGAAACAACAGCCGCGTTCTCCGTCAACCGCCTGCCTGCCTCACCGTTCCTTACCTCGCATTGAACAGCAAGTGGAAGAAAAGAATGTCTCCCGGTCCCTTTTTTTTTTTTTTTTTTTTGTAACGGAACGAAACAGAAATTAAAATTGGAAGAGATGGAAACGCTTCCTTGGATTCTTTAGACCTTTTTTTCTTTCTTGGAAATGGCATCCGCTCATTAAAAATTTATATTTTTATTTTATAATGTATTTTGGTAACCCAATAAATTTTTTGATATTCTCGTTACAATTGCCAGCGCTTGTTCGAAGAGAAATGCCAATCTCCCTAGTTTTAGTCACAAGGAAAAATGGTAATGAGCAATAATTTCGAGTAACTGACAGACTGAGAACTACTGCTTCCCAAGAACTCCGACTATACATCGACGGCTTCTCGTGCTCTGAAACTCGACGAAGAAATGCCACATCGTAGAATGGCATATCTCCAGTACGTGACATTCCAAAGCACCCCAACTCCCTTTTAGAGTAATATTTTAAGAGCAGGATTGCTCCACCAGACGATGGCAAAGTAGCAGGCGCTGGTTCCTCTGTTCTTCATGGGAAGCAGTCGACAAACATCGAGAGTGACAGTGAGTGGAACCGATTGTGAGAAGCAATGCTTTCCCCAGATTCCTGTTTGATCCTCCTCGGATTAACATGATCAAATGCTCCATGAAATACGCATCGCAAGGCAATGTAATTGGCCCATTACCCTGCAGACCAAACTCGTCTTCTGACAATTTCAGAAGTTTTTTGAATACCTTGTTGTTTAAATACACTAAAGGGATTGCAAAGCGTATTTGATCAGCTGTGTAGACAACAAAATGTCCCTTTTGAGCTAGAAATGGTGCACTCGTCCCTTCTCTGCTATCCATTTTCGATGGCATTGAAATTCTTTTTCTATTAATAGCAGTCAGCTTCTTGCAAATCTTGGCCGCAAGAATGAGTTTGTTTATCTTGAGGGATCCCATGAGAAGAAAATTGACGCAAGAAGAAGGAACAAGGAACAATGGTGTCTCAATGACAGTAAGTTGAGGGAGACTTTGGGCGGAGTGAGTAATTGCATGGAATTGGGCTACTTATATAGTAAGAGGAGTTATTTACAAGAAAGGCATTTCGGCTCTACTGTATATTGTCTCCTTGTTCGACTGGCTTTTAGTTAAGTAAGCTTAACAATAAAACCAAATTGCGGCCGCCACCATCACATTCTTCTTTTACGGTGGATGACGCCCAAGACTGCATTTATGTACCTCAACTTTTGGAATGAATCGAATGAACTCATTGTCCAAGGCGGAGCTATATATATATATAACGTACTGTAACAATGAGAGTATGCAGCAAAACTACAGAAAATTACGTTATTGTAGACTTCTAGGCCGGGAATCTTGAAGAAATTCTGTCGTCTTCGATTTCTAACCTAGAAAGATCTGTTATTGTCATTCTGTTATTCCCTTGTATCGTTGTCTCTTTGTTCATTCATGTAACGGTTTGCTTACTAAGTCCAGCGGCCTCCATCAGGTTATTGTTTTACAGACAAGCGCGCCCCATTATTTCTAAGGTGACGAACAAGGCTGCGTTTAAGCACATCGAATTTTCTAAAACACCAATCAATGAATGAATCAAGACGTGAGAGAGAATCGAATGAATGCCTACAACATGTATGTACGGTTGCCTTGAAATTTCCGTTGCGTGCTTTATTTCGGGGGTTTCGTTTGGCGAGACCTTGGAAATACCCTTGAAAACCAAACATATTCCTAACTTCTGTTCCGTACAACAGCTCAGTCATGACAATTCTATCCGTATTATTTCTGTCATTTAAAAATTGCTAGCAGAATTGGGCTTGATCTCAAGATAAAACTTAACCATACTTTGTTGTATAACCACGTAGTTGGGAAGAGAGCACAGTCACGAAAGGAGTATAAATAAACATAAAAATGTCATTATTAATGTACTACTTTTTACAACTAAAAGATTTATAATACAATTTATTGGGGCATTTCATAGGTTTAGATTTTTTAATTTTAAAGTTTTGGATCAATCGCAGGAAAGATATATATAATTTATAAGAATATATATATATATATATATATATATATATATATATATATATATATTGGACAAAGAATGTTCATTTTTAGGGTGAAGAGAATTATCTTAGAAAATTCCTTAAAATGTTAAACTGTTTCTCCGTACATTTTTTTTTCATTTACTAGCAATTTTTTTTTTTAAGATTTGAATTTTGAAGCAGTAAAAAAAAAAGCCCGTTGTGCAAATCTCAAAGTCAAAACGTCGTGTGGAGTTTTTGGAGAAAACTGGCGTAATTTTGAAGCAATGGAGGATGGGCCGATCTTTAAACTGGGTCGCATATTGTTGATGAGTATGGGCTTACTGTCTCAAGCCCTTTTCCTTTTCTGTTTCCAGCACAGCTTGAGAACGGGCAAGAAAGGTCCATCTTTTCGCTGAAGAAATTGCATTGTGGTTGTATTTATTATTATTTTTTTGTAATTTTTTTACTTTTTTATTAAAATTAAAATTTTAGATAAAATTTTAAAATTTACTAAAATATAATTAAGAAGACTTATAATTCTAATATTTAGGTTTTCCTTATTTTTTTTAAAAATATTACTCTCTGTTTATATATATATATATATATCAATTTTTTTTCCTTATTCATTTTTTCAGAATAATTCAAATTTCTTCTTTACTTACAGCAAAACTTTAATCTAATTTTCCTTTCAATCTTAACAACTGCGTTACAAAAAGAGATTGCTCACTTACCTAACAGAACTTTAAATTCCAAGTCTAATATTGTTTTGGAAAATAAACAGTTAAATTCATCAACCAACTCAATATTTATAATTATTTGCTTGCCAAATAGTGGCTCCAATTAAACCCCCTTACAAGAAATTCATTTTTTTATGTGGAATACGGTCACAATTTTCAGTTTCTTTATTGCATAAAGACATAATAATGAGTTGTTCAAAGCAATCGACGAGGTTTTTTTTTGTTTTTTTTTTCTCTGTTTCAACTTCTCAAGAACTCTGCAATACATCAATGAAATTCTCGGTCTACGAGCTCCAAGAAAATCCAAGAATGCTTGACTAGTGACGACTAATATCTGTTACTTGGCATAGCAAGATTGCTTCACCAGGATAATGCAAACTAGCGGCTGCTTGGATTCCCTTGTTCTTTATCGAGAGCACTTGACCAATGGCGAGTAGGGGCAGGGAGTGGAACCAATTGACAGAAGCAACACTTTCTCCAAGTTCCTTGCTGCTCCTTGTCGGATCATCATGATCAAGTACTCCATGAAAAATGCATCGCAGGGCAATGTAATTGGCCCATCGCCTTGCAGGCCAAACTCCTCCTCAGACATTTTCAAAAGCTTGCTGAATATCTTGTTGTTGAGATATGCAATGGGGATTGCGTATCGCCTTTCGTCAGCCGTGTAGACAGCAAAATGTCCCTTTTGGGCTAGCAATGATCCTCTCTCTCTTTCCTTTCCAACATTTTTCCAGGGCAATAAAATCATTTTCCTCTTGGTGACTACTAGCTTCTTGCACATTTTGGCCATCCGAACCAGCCTGTTGATCTTGACGAGGGATTCCATAAAGAGCAAACTAATTAATACTCAAAGAAACCACTTGAGTGCTATCTGAATGTAATTGGAGAAATGGGCTGATTATATAATAAGGGGTTTTGCATATAATTCATTATTTCTGTAGCTATTTACAAACACGACAACTCAGCTTCATTGCCCAATGCCCATCTACTATTTGTCTCCTTATTCCCCTAGGCGCCTGCCGTTATCCAACAAAAGTCTTCTTTTATTGACATGGACGGCCATTGCTAAATAGTCAAACAATAATGCGGTCAAGTACCCGAAATTTTTGGCGAATTCAATATCAGCAGATATGAGTGGTTATGCCTTTGTTGGTGAACTTGTTGCTCTGGAAACTGTATAGATGAAGAAAACAAAAGTTAAACCTTCGACCCACCTAGCATAACAAGAGATAGATGGCTTAACGAACGAGCATTTGAAATTTCCTAGGGGTGTTCTTTTGTGATGTACCAAAAAAACAAAGAGGCTTAGAAGTGTTAACCGGACTGGCATAGTTCAAAGTTGTTCAGAAAACTTTGGGATATCCATCTTATTTTCATCTCGTTGCCAAATAAGTGGATTTCATTGGGATATCCATCTGTTTGATGCCGAAGAACGTTAGCTGAATTTAGTCTCATATGGGTTTTCACTGCATTTTTAGTTAGTCTAATTGGCCACAAGGAGCAAGAGCAAAGCAATTGGGAGAGGTTGGAGGTTCAAAGCTCAGTTTCTTCAAATTGCCACACAGCGTGAAATTTCATTTCAGTGTACCAAAAGAAAAAGATTTTAAATTTTTCCTGTTGTCTCCGCCAGATGTCTATGTCATGCGGGCCAAATTCATCCGCCAACATCTGAGAAACTCTGTAATAGTAAATCATGAAGATAGCACGGCATGATATTCGGTAGGTAGAAATTTGTCAATGTTCCGTGAAAAACAGTGGAAACTGATGAGTTTATTATGTTTATATAAATGGCCTATCGTCAATCTGGAATGTGACATGACATACAAATTAGTGATTGAGCTTCTAGTGAATCGCCTGAAAGCTATTCTGCCAGATCTAATTGCACCTAATCAGAGCAGCTTCCCCTGGTAAACATGCAATGGTCGTATAGTTTTGACCAGTTAAGCCTAAATTTAAGTTCCTGTGTTCTGTCACCGATCTTGTTCTATCACATATGTTGAGACACCAGTCTAATCCTTTAAAGCCTGTAACTCAAGGAATTAATCCGATGTTTGCTGAATTACTTTGTGAATCTTTCTTTCATTTGATTAAACTAATGCTTTAAATTACTGGCAGCAGGCGACATTAAAGATGCCATCAATTACGTTCAGTACAGCCAGTGTAGCCACATAGACAATGTTTTGAAACCTTTAACCAAACTAAAATTTTTATTTGATTGACCGCAATCTAATTTAGCACAAAAATTTCTGAAGAATTTACCTTAAAATATTACATCTCATGACAGCCATTGAAGCAATTTTGGGGTAAAAAAAAATCAAATTTACAGGAACATAACAGACGTGAAAAGGGATCGTTGTAAAAAAATGCAATAATACAATACACTAGCCATACTGTCTTCAACTGTAATTTCAAATTTTCAATAGTTCTAAACAAGCAACTGTTGAAGTTTATGAACTTGATAGAATGCAACCGGTAATGAGCAGCAGTCAGTTTCCATGCAAGTGAGCAAAGCCATCTCTTCGTCTGTATCTAGACCTTTTCTGATGAGAAAGACCGTGTTCTCCAGGAAGGCAGCATCACATGGCAATTTGATGGGTCCATCAGTTGGTAGTCCGTACACTTATTCGGACATCCTGAGCAACTGTCCGAAGATGCTATTGCTGAGATAAGCGTATGGGAAACATAAATCTCCGCTGATCAATAGGGTGGATAATGAAATGGCCTGCACCAGTCATTAATAATGTAGTACAGCAGTTTGCATTTCTATTCCTAAAGATACTCACAAAACGCATTCTCTTTCTCCAGATTGCAGCTACCCTTTGCCACTGTCTGGCAATTTCGACGAGCTTGTTTGGGCTGAACATGCTCCAGCTCTAGGAGGCAGCTTTGGAGCGTGGGACAGCAAAGAGAAAGCTGAAAGAAACGAAGCTGGTTTCTCGTTTATATTGATAAAGGCTTTAAGACCCTCCAAAACGTTGGCAGTCTGTATGCAAACATATACGATTGGTTAGTTCTAAACAGATCTCATTGCTGGGAGTAGGGATTTTCCCAAATATCTTGTCTTTTGGTTAGAGAACACAGCAGATCTCATAGCTATCGCCCGTAATTAGTTAATTAGAAGAAAACATTAACCAACAGGATATCTATCTGATAACAAAACCAGCTGCTTTATGAGGATCAGCCAAAAAAATTAAATCCTTTTCTATGGAAGTATTTGAAATTGATTTATATCTTTACCAGTATGCAAATGTTCATTTCAGAATTTTAGTACATGGGGAAGTTTGACCGAATCGCTCGGTTGTATGAACTCCAATGCAAGAGTCAACAAACAGTTTTGATATGCTGGGCTGTCAACAAACTGTATTGTAGGTGGCATCGATTCTGCTATTCCAGTCTAGTTTGACTAACAGTCTAAGCTAAGACCAGTATGCTTTCAGAAGTTGTTGGCATCAATTAGAATATGGACATGGAAACCAGCCAGGAAAAATATCCAGCCCTGGGGTGGTAGATAGTCGCAATCACTATTTGTTGACCAAAGTCCTATTTCGGGACAAGATTACAAGCTAGTAAAACACATCATTGTAACTGGTTACGGGCAGGGAACTACATTTGCATCGTCAAACTCATATAAAGAAGGTAGTGTCGCCGAATTTTATGCGATGCGCTACTATTCGTGTGTTTGGAACTTCCTAGGGAACAGGACATATCGGGCCACGTGTTTCGTTACTTTTATAATAATCTTACGTAGCCACAGACGTAAAATAATTTATCAATTTTTTTTTTTAAAAAAAATATTTTCTAAAGTATCCAATCAAAAATGCTAAAAAAAGATCTTTACTCTTGCTCTTGGATGCTCAATAAAGAAATGCTATAACCCCTGATATTACTCAAAAAGAAAGAAAGAAAAAACTTCATTTGAGCATGCAAAAAAATGGCAAAGGAAGAAAGCCAAAAAGCACAAAATTTAAGATATGTGACCGAAAAAGAGATCGTTGCCAACTCACTTGAGCTCTAAGGATCGGACAAACTCAAAATTTAACATCCAATTTTCCCGCACTTTCCCCTCCCACAAACAGCAAAAACCCTAACGTTCAAATATCCAGAAACCGATCAAGAAAACGGAAAAATCTTCAAAGATAAGTTGCAAGACTCGAGGAACTTACTCTTATCGACACAAGAGAGGATTGACGGAGCATTCGCCTCCTACTACTCTTCTTAGGGTTTCCAAACTTTCCAAGAAGCTTCTCGGACGTATTCTCCGCGCGCTCGTCCTCCTCGCTAAACTCGAACACGCTGAACCGCTTCCTCGGACTCGCCGGCCGAGCCATGACTCGCTGCCCTAACTCGTTCCGTTGAGTCGTAAATATAATTTAATCATTATTCATCCGTGTTCACGGTTGGATTAATGACACTTTGAGAATTGAAAACCAAAAATTTTTTGTTCAACTCTTTAAAAATTGAAATTAAATTGAAACTTTTTGATTAATCAAATAATTAAAATTTGTTTATTTAATAAATAAATTAAAAAAAAAAAGGGGGAAAAGCTTTGCGGTGGTGTATTGAAGGCCAAAACAACTTGGGAAGTACCCATTTAAATATTAGGCCCCCGGAGACGTGGATGTCGGTTATTTTTATTTCAAAAAATAATTATTAATTTATTGATTAATTACGTCATTAATTTTGCCCCGCTTTTATAAAGTGATTTGTGATGACCTTATTATTTGGGAGGAATGCACAAGAAGCTTAGGATTCTGAACAGCAAAGGTACAGACGACTCAATTGCATAAAGCGACTGTGCAACTCCGAAAGAGCATTTCAAAAGGGCCTATTGGGCAGTCAACTGAATTGTCCTACGTAATAAGTAACGGTAACATTTTCAATTGTGTAAATATCAATGATTATCTAAGTTGAGAGATCAAATTAATAAACTGAATGTAAATGGATTGAGCTCGTCATAACATAACTTGATTGTATCTAGACTAGATTAGATAATGTGAATAGTTACTCCCACAAATTTAATTACAACGCGAAAATTTTGAGATTTTTAATTTAAAAATCATTGAATTATGTGCACGCAGTCCATTCTTGTAGGTCGCCCATCTACATGTACAGGGGAGTCTGTGGCTCCTAATGCATATGCATGGAAATGCTTTTTGAGGAAAAAACTGAGAAATCCAATTTTGTAACATAGGAAGAATTTATATTACAGGTGTACACTACCCAACTTCTACATTATTAAATAAGATGGGATTCTTAAACCTTATAAACGTGAACACTGTCCAATAGGAGAGAACGTAATAACCCGTGACACTTAGCTATTAGTGTGGTTAACATTTAAGATCATGCTTTCATGGCTAAATTTAGACATAAATAAATAATAATAATAATAATAATAATTGTAGATATCCACCGTTTACACTAATTAATGATTTAATGTAAGGAGGAGTTAAAGATAGCGAAATAAGAAAACTTAAAGAAGAAAGAAAATAACGTTGGCGCCTTTCAATTTTGGGAAATTATTGGTTCCTGTGAACAGGGAGGGAGCCAGAAGAGGAAAATTGGCCAATGCTGGTTCTTCTAATTCTTGATCGCTGCTTTAGATTGCCATCACTCAGCAGCAGCACTTGCAGCAGTCAGGTCCACAGAAAGATCAAGAGTCTGCACCAGACAAGAAAGAAGACTATTATCCATGTAGGTGTGGCTTCAATTCATCTAAACATTCGACGTTCCTTTATCTTTCTATTGCTTATGTTGATAGGACCAACAGCATTATGTCAAACCTAATGAAGCATGTACATGTAAATGCATATTTCTATTTCGGGTAATCTGAGAAGTACCTTTCCGGTGATTTTAGTATACATTGCAATCACATCGTCTACCGTGGTCTCAAAGTGTGTCGTCCCATCATAACTCTGCAAAGAATATGAAGATTTGAATGCTTAGTCTGATTTATGATGCGCAGATGCACACCCACAAACATCCATACTCGTGAGATGGGAAAATAACAACCAGAAGACAACCAAATCCTATAGTGAAGAAGAAATGTAACCAGCAGATTAAAGCAGTACAGAAAAAAAAAAAAAAAAAAGAAGCTCATTGTTTCACAAAGGAATGAAGGGAAACGAACAGTTGATAAATGTGCAACTGGTTACCGTAGAAATGAAGCAATGGTCAGATTGTGGATTGTTTGCAGGTACAAATCTATCGTATGTTTCATAAAATATCTCATCCACGGGACCAAGCAGATCGATTCCTGGCTTCAATTCTGCTTCAGGATTGGTAGTCTCTGCTTCAGTTGAGACAAAAGCAATGTATTTTCCTTTTGGAGCAACATTATGTGCATAAGAACAACAAAAGAGGTACCTGAAGCAATGTGGAACGTCAAAGAACATATCATGGAACATGCTTTGACTCAATCGCAAATTTATCCCTTTTGCATGCCCAAAATTTAAAGAGAAACACAGTTTCTGTGGCATACATGTCTGATTTGCGGCCGAGTTGCTTTTGTGGCAGGATAACCTGGACCGAGTGAGAATCACTGGTGTCTGGAATAGGATGGCTCATTATGCATATAGCCCGAGCAACTTTTCCAATCTTCTTGACCTGCCATATTAGAAGGCCATAGATGCAGAAGTATTTATCTCAGTACTTCCACTAATGGAACAATACGGGATCCTGCTCAACCATTCACAAGTTTGCTGGAAGTTACCTTGTCGGGCAGATATGAAGGATCACAAACAACTTTCTTGCACTTTGCAGTCTCTCCTTCCGAGGTCACACCAATGGCTTTCCCATTTGCATCAAACTCTACCTGTCACCCGCCAAAAAAAATAAAAATAAATAAATATATATATATATATATATATAGTACATTGGGATTAAAAAATATTCTGTTAGCTACTAGGCGGAGCACTAGCCAAAGGTGTTGCATTCAAAGAAATGAACTGTGCCAGCTCAGCTGAGTGCCAAGACATTAGAGATGTTAGAAATAGAAGAGTAACACAAAGCATCTTTAGCAAACTTCTTGAAAGAAATACCAGACGGAAAAGGATGGAATGGGTTGTAATCCTAACGTGAAGAATGTTTCTGCTCAGGCCAAGAAATTTGCTGAAGCTTGAAACTCAGTGAACACTAGATCTTGAGGGATTCACGCACCTTTCAATGGAATGGAAAAAGAGGAAGAGGAAGAGAATAGAGGTATCATGTTGGATTTACCTTGCTGCCTGGCTTGTTAAGCATGTAAGTTCCACCGTATACTGCACTTAGACGGGCAAATGCCTGCCAAAATACTATTAAATGCCAAAGCAACTTATTTTCATCGCCTACAGCTACAGGAATTACAGAATGAAGCAAACCTGAGGCAATTCTCCCAGTCCATACAGTGGATAGATATAGGGTGATCCCCCTTGAAAGCGTGCCAAAGACTCTGCATAGAGCTTTAGAAACAGAAGCCAAAAAGGAAGAAAAAAAGGTACTCTAAATATCAATGAGCGATAGAGATGAGAATTTCAGATAGGAACTTTCATTATCAAGAAACACAAATGCATTAGAGGTTTGTAAATGGACCTTCATTCTCTTTACAAAGTCAAGAGCTGGTTGATCCAAGTAACTATCATCAAGGTGAAGCGCCAAGGCATGACCAATAAAGTCAACTGTATCATCTTCTAGCCCATATTTTCTGGAACATACAAATATCAGTTATCATAAGTATCAAACTCAGTTCACGAGCACTAACACATCTATGCATGACATCCACGCCTGTATAAATGCAACTATCTGGATGGGACTCTCACGAGATAAGCTGTCTTGCAGTAACTTTGTTCAAATCAAGGCCCTCGTGAGACTTTGGATCATTGTCTTCATAGTCTTGTACATAAATGAAGAACTTTCGAGCACGGCGCTTCTCAAACAGTCCCATCAATGTTGATTTCAGTGCTTCAACATCATTTGCTGGAACTTTGTAGATCTAAAAAACGTAGTTCAATCAGTCGTGAATTGGGAGAAAAAAAATCATCAAGACATTTGTCTGACTTAGAGACAAGAAACCACCTCAAAGAAAATAGACTCTGTGAAAATGCACAATACCTTTCCTTTATTGTACACAAAACTACCATCCACAGCCTTGAAATTGAGATACTTCGTAACATCTGTGTGGATGAGAATACGGACCAAACCTCCATTGGCAATAATGAACTACCAAAACAAATTTGGAAAAGGAAATGAGAAAAAAAATATATGGAAGACATTTACTCAACATATTATCAGTCGACAAGGAAGCATGTTTTATCATTTCATTAAGCAAACAGACCAATGAGGACATGTTGGGATACCTTTGGTATCATATCAATATTAAATTCCTTGCTTATGCCCAGTCTTTCTGGTGGCTTGTCACTTCCCCTGAAGCGCTTCCAAATCTAGAATGACAAAGAGAGTTGAAAAAGCAAAGAGAAAAAGAGAAAATGATGGTCAAAATATGATAAAACCAAGGCAATGGAGGAATCAGCAAATGAAGCAGGATTGCAATATTGCTATGAGCCAAGTCACCTGATTGAGATTGAGGGAGGTTGATTCTCCACCATAATAGTCGTTTCTGTCCATATGCAATACCTGTTTCAAACATAGATCGAATGAAAAAACCAAAGACCAAAAGAAAATACCATATCGTGCAGAAGCCTTGGAATTAATATCCTTTGATTCCATGAAGATATAAATCCAAGGAGCCCGTTCGCTTCGGTGACATCAGTAATGAACACAAGACATATTGAAACATCTTTGCACCTTCAAACTCAATGTGATTAGAAATATTCTATGCTATTATTCTTGATCGATTGATCCAAGCATTATGACTCGTAAACAGATCGAAGATGGAAATCAATGGCAAGACAATTACCTCTGTCAGCATATTATTAATTGCACGTTTGAATATATTTTCTTAAAATCCCAAATGAAAGTGGAATTGGGGTTTTGATCTTGAAATCAAAACAACTTAAGAAAAGGCTAAGCTTACAATATTAATGTGAGAGAAATTAAGGGAGAGAAGAATTACTTTGAGTCCATCAACAGAAAGAAGGCCACTGAGGATGCATTCCTTGAGGCCAGTCCCAAGAACTATAACATCATACTCTTCATCCATGTTGCTAATCGCCTCGAATCCAACCCGCAGTAGGGAAACAGAAGGTACTTGAAGAAAGAGAGATCTGCAAAGGGGAGTGAATGGACATAAGAGTGGGTTTCCTTTTTAGCAATGCAATTTTGGAGCAGGTCTTTAGCGGGAACCAACGACAATAACGCACAGACGAGACGTGAGATTTCCATACGCACGCCCCTTTTAGCGCGTGCGACACACCGCTTGGCTTGGAGACGAGAGGTCTTAAGATGGATCTGGGTAGGTGGATTTTGATCCTAATTGGGCCAGGTTATTCTCGGGAGTCTTGGGACTGAGTTATGAAACTAAACCCTAATATCGAACATCCTAGTTGCCAATTACTTGTAAGAAGCTTAAGACAATCGATGACTGCTTAATTGTGTTTTTGGTTAAAATATGTGACCACGTTTTACATTGCAACCAGTTTCGGTTACTGGTATCCTATTTCTACACAGCGTCTCGTTTGTATGTAGTTATGGTTGGAATAATAGAAGATTGCTATATATATATATAAAGAAACATGGATGGAAAGCGTATACATTTTGTTATCGAACTAATAATTTTAGATAGAAAAACTAAAATTTTTTTTACAAAAAAGAGAAATGAATTCAAAATATTATTATTTTTTAATTAAATGAAACCTCTTCCGGACAAATCCACTTTTATGTATTACAAAAAGGACAACAAATAAAAAATGAGGAAAAAAATATAACTTTAATGAGACTAATATTTATAAATATAAAAAAATATATAAATTTAATAATCTGAAACTAACTTAACATTATCTTTTTATCCAACATGAAAATTGGATTGTACTTACTCATTATTCTGATATATCCATTACATTTAGCTCATTACTTTTTTACATTAGAATATAAAGATAATATCACCAGATATTAGATTTAATTTCGTTGCATTACAAAGTCCGTACTCAACACAATACTAACACTCACAGCACTCACAGAAACTTCGTTCTGTTAAAAATTCAGGACAATAAGAAAAGTATTCACAAGCATAAAAATAGTGATTCGTGAGTATTTGTTATTCTTACTGTAGCACATACTTACACTTCCTATTGACACAACTTGAATAGTCGGAGTAGAGAAGAAACAATCATTTAAATTTAAATGATTCATCCTCTCTTTCAGCAGCTTCAGTCATTGCCGTTGCCATAACAAAGTCTGCAATGCCATCTATTCCTCCAGATTCGGCTAAGGCAGGCTGCAAGACATTTAAGTTGCAGTCAGCAAATGTCTTCCACAAGCTGCTTCTCACTATTATATCTTATTCGTGCAATGTCATCGGGAGTAAGAACCATAAATTCCTCTGCAATTTCTATTATATCCATCTTGTTTATGATTGTGAATAATAACCGTATACCCCATGATTGAATCTTTCAATACATGAAGCTCAATTACAAAAACTTCAAACCTATAATTTCTATATCACAGTAAAATAACTTTAATGTTACATCTTTCATCAGTTTTTAAAAACAACAAACCAAGTTGCATTTCTGCAGTTTAAATTGGATTATTAGGATTGATTATAAATCAGATTTATATTATTTGTTAGGTGCAGCTTGCATGCAATATATACATAAGGAAAAAAAGCTAACCCCAATTTAAGGAAAGCATGAGAGGTATCGTAGTCTTGTGCGGGACCAGCTGAGCTGCAATTATTGGTCAACATGGACTCAGATTGGCCCTGTTCAAGTAGATGAACTCGGCTTATCGATAAATTCATAACCTGCCAAGTGGAAAGAAGCTAAAAAGTCAGAGAATAAGCAAAAACTATGAACTATAAAAATGAAAGGATGTCAAAGCCCCACTTGTTGTTTTAACCACTGGTTCTCTTCCATCAATTGGGCTTCCTGCAAATTAAGAAAAAAAAAAAGGACCATAAGTGGACAAGTAAAACACCATTTATTTTCAATATCATTGTTCTTGCTACTCCCCAAAAATCATCAATCTTGTAATAAAAGTCTCAAAGTTTGCTCTTCTCATGATCATAAAACAGTGTCAATAGCAATCAAAGTACAAAGTAAGGCGGTGACCTTGCCCCTGATGGTACTGATCTCATTTTTTATTCTCTCTCCCTGAACAAAGAAGGAATACAATTTATGTTAGACTACATACAAATTAATTTTTGTAATATACCAATTCCGTTGATGAAATTAAGACCGAAGCTTCTGAGCAAACCTTTCTTTGCCGGACACAGTGCAAGCCTCTTACAAGTAATTCCTCTAAATGTTGTAATTCTTCCAAGGTCAGCCCCTCGAGCTCTTGGCCTCTCATTTGGCTGACATGATCGGATCATCCATCAGCATTTTATATGTGGCAAGTGTATCTATTTTTGCTACCAAATTTATAATCATGCAGGTTACCTCAATTCACGATTCTTCTCTGCTAGTTCCTTGCTCAACTTGATACAGAAAACATCAAGCTAAAAGGAGGAAAAAAAGATTAGCTCTTAATAATTTAATAATGTTATCTTAGAACTTAGGCGATCAATGGAGACAAGATCATCTCCCTTCACTCCCTAAGTTCAGCACAAAGGCTACGAAGCTGATGTGATGCAAGGTTGACACCCATTGTCCGAAAGCATTTCAGATCCAATGCCCAGAACTTAATCTTTATGCTTTAAATCCCTATTGTTTGTTATACTAACTCAACCGGTAAAACAAGTCAAATGTATAGTCAATTTGGCACACGTGCAGGCATGTAACATGTGCATAATTTTCACATCACATTGCTGAAATTAAAAATATATTAAAAACAAAATATTGAATTGATGGGGCCCACGGACTATTTAATAAAAATGGAGCAGCATACAAATTACCATCAAGCAAGAATTCCAAATTACTAAGGCAATTAAAATGAGCTGCGGACATGATGTATGTACGATTTGTCTTTGCAAAGTGTATTCCAGACGATAGGCCTATGATGGTGGGCTTACACAAAGATTATTATTAACATGCAGGAAATGCGGCAAGCTTGTGGATAGGTTGGCAATGACATTGTGAGATACATTTGTCAGAATCCAACGTAAAAGTAAGGGACTTTTAAGTTCTGCGCGAATGATCACGTGCAGCTTAGGGTAAACTCAAAAATCATAAGAATATCTTACCGGAAGCTCAAGAGATGGTCGATCCAGCTTGTCGGGGTTATTCGAAAGAAGGTTGTGTTTTTCAACAACCTGCTCCACACTTCGACAACAAAAGATTGATCCAACCACTCGAATTAATTTCTTTAGTTGAAATTCAAAATTTTCAACATCTATGTAATTTCTACTGAAATTTAAAAGAAATAAAATGTCTAATAATATGGTAAATCATGTAATGAAATTCTTGTAGTTGATTTCACCATAAAATTCTAAAAATCATTTATTTACTTTTAAATGCAATATTGTTGTCATCCCCAAAGTAGAACAGCATGAATCAAATCATTTACCCTGAACTTGGTAGAAGTTGGATTGCAGTACTACCAAAATTTGGCGAAAGTCTTTCTTTCCATCACAGGATTTATAAGCTACAGGCAACCAAAACATATCTACGAAGGATTACCTTACCCATCCCTCAACACAGACTTTCATCAAACTCGAATGGAGTAAGGTGAATCATTGGTCCTAGTAATTTCATTTCTATCCTATTACTGGGTTGCATTGGCTGATGCTGCAAACTGTTGTAAGCTAATATAAACATTCCAACTGGCCATAGGGTGCAAATCAGTAGTGTGTCTTTGACATTATTGACCAGCACCTCCCTCTTTTAAATCATTTGGTCTTCCCTCAGCTTTCAATACTACTGTTTTGAGATTGAGTATCAGACACAACAATGTCGATTCAACGATTGATAGTTAGTAATTAACTATGAAAACATCTTATGTGACGGGACTAAGAGAAAAAAAGACATCATATTTGCACTCCTAATTTTAATTTCCGAAAAGGATCTCACTTGATTATTTTCATTTATTTTTCTTCTTTTTTTTAAGAAAAAATGTGTACGCAAGACAACATTAATATAACACCTGATATTTGAAATTTCAACATATCAATTATTAAAAAAAAAATATTCTAAACAATAGTATATGCAGTGACAGTGAAAAATATATAAAAGAATATTTCTTAAACAACTGGAGAGTATTTCATCTCAATTCCTAAACAACTAAAATGCATGGATTGGTGATACGAAAATAATAGGAGAAGAAGGACTGGTAAATAATGTGAAGATGGTAAAATCTACACTGTTAGTTGCAATTGATGATTATAATTTCATCGTTCACATATCTACATCCAACGATCCATAGCTCATCTCATCTACTAATTCTCCTCCATTACCTAAATTAAACTTTTGATGACATGTGCTAAGCCATATCCACCAACGAAATATGCATCGGTATTCAGTAACATATGGAGCAGTTCTTCCCAGTTGAGTGGGAGTAGACTAAGGCCATGGATCCTTAATTCTCCGCCCTCTATCGCCCATGCACAAGTTTTGAGACGGCTAACCCACGATGTGGTAATATCATTACAGCATGGTAAACTCCAAAAATCAAGAAAGATATTAGGCTCTCGAGGCAACTCTCAAAAAGAAAGATTGAAGTAAATGAAGTCTTAGTCATTGTAAAGAAACCAAGTAAAACCCTAATCTTAAGACACAAATTGATTCTTACCTAATAATGCAAGTCTGAACAACCACTATTTTATTTCCCTATTCAAAGGAAAAATGGTTAAATTAGGGCTCATCTCATCAGAGACCCAGTGTTTCATTGTTGCTACTAGTCATTCTAACTAGGATGTGGGAGTTTATAACCCACTAGAACTAAAGCATATGCTTTGAACTCAGTCACTAGCATGCACCATATATTTTCTGGGCACTCCTCGATATGTGATAAAACAATATTTAGTAATGAATCTATCTTGCTTATGAAATAAAGTTCGAGAACTCCTAAATGGCACGCTTTCCAATTCATTGCAAGTACGGAACAATCCTTTGGCATCAAAGCAAAAAAGAATAGAGCGCCACAACTAGCTCTAAGATGGTTCAAGAAAACAACTGGCTAGATAACAGCACCTATATCAAAGTAAAATAAATTTGCAAAAACCAATCCCTACATATCATTAGCATTAAGAGGAGACACGATCTAGTTGCCTAGTCCTCAAAAAAAGGTTTGGACAGAAAATAAGGTACAAGTTAACCACAACTGACATCAAACCCTTCATGATGATGACAACATGCAACATGTCCCCCATGCCACTTCTTCTTCTTCTTCTTCTCCTCTCTCTAGGTTGACCAATAAAATGATAACAAGAAGTTAATGGAAACGAGAAAAAAAATAAAAATAAAAATGGAAAAGATACCTTGAGCTGGAGTACTCAGAGAGCTTGCCGGTGGCCGAAAAGACAATGAGAGCAATCTCAGCATCACAGAGAGTTGAGAGCTCATAAGCTTTCTTGAAAAGCCCTCTTCTCCTCTTAGAGAAAGTCACTTGCCTCGCTGTTATGTTATCGATCTTCTTGATCTGGATTTTCTGTCTCGCCATAATATCCAATCCAAATGAGCTGATTTCACAGACAAATTCAGCCAAACTTACCACATTGTAAACCTAGGATTTTTCTCACACAAAGAAAAACATTAATTGGATCAGTAGAACAGGGAGTTGGGTTGTAGAGTTTAGACAAACATGAAGCATATTTCTTATTACTTATAATTGCATGCGTACGGGCACATCTTCATGAATATGTATGAACACACACCCAGAGACGGAAAGCGAGCGAGAGAGAGCAGAAGAGAGATGATGATGAATCTGATCAAGAATAAACAATTTCTGATGTATATACTTCTATATCAAAGCTTGCTGAGTTTGTAAAGAAATCTAAGTTTTAAGAATTTACAAAGAAATTAACCTAATTGCTAACAAGCTCACATGCCAGATTTTAGTAAATAAAGAAATCCAATCACCCTCTCATCAGCTTACCAGAAACTTGGGAAAAAGAAAAGAAAAGCAGAAAGAAAATTCCATCCTTAATTATAGAATATCAACTAAAGCTTCCCCACACATATATATATAAAAAAAAGGCCAATAGATGCTTTTTAATTCAAGAAATCAAGGGTGGATCTTAGCTACGAGGATCAAAGGCATCCTATGATTTCAGGATCAATTAAAAATTATAAACTTTCAAGTCTTCTTTCTTCCCGAAAGAAAGGGAAGAAACAAATGCAATTTTGAGCTGATTTACCTGTACATGGAACAAAAGAAAAAAAAAAAAAAAAAAGAGGTTTAATTTTATAAGTACATAAGGGCAAAAGAAAATATATATGAGAGTAAGAGAAAAGCTGGAAAAATATTTCTCATTCATAAAATAAAGGCCAAAGAATATATTTAGGGGTAGTGGATGAAAAAACATCACTTACTAAGAATCTGAAGCTAGTTCAAGTACTGGTAAAAAAAAAAATTGCAGGGTCTTGAAGGCAACCCTAGATAGAGAAGGAAGCACTTGTTTTATTTTTTTTCTTTATATTTTATATTTATCTCAAAACAGCCATTCTGGAATTTCGGAAAGCAAAGAACCCAGTTGGCCATTGGTGTAAAATATGGAAGACGAAGAAGGAAAGCGACAGAAACCTACCCCCGTCTTACCAGTAGGAACTCGCCGTGTCTGCAAACTAGTAGGAAGTGGAGCTACCGGGATTGGCCACTCTTCTGTGGTTTTGATTACTATTTACTTACTTTTCTTTCTTTTTCTTTTTTTTTTTTTGTCTTGTTTACTCTTTTTGCTATATATATTATTTTAATTTAATTTTTTTATGGAGGTGCTGTCGTCGACGCTCCGTCCAAGAAAATTCTACCATTAGACTGCGTTGTAATTTAATAATAAAAACAGATTTCGTTGTTACTTCAAAATTTTTAAATTAATTTTTTAAAGAGATCTATTAAAATTAAATATTTTTATAATACTACATAATTTTTTAAAATAAATTTTAAGTATCTCAAATTTACTTTCTGGCTTTTACAGGAAAAAAACAAACTTCCACCAATCGTATTTTTAGGCTCAAATAATTTCTAAGGGAAAGAGAGAGAGAGAGAGAGAGAGAGAGAGAGAGAGAGAGAGAGAGAGAGAGGGAGGGTGGGAAGCAAACAGCTAATCGATCGAAGGAAAAAAGACAGATTCCAATTATGGCCAAAAGAAAAAAAGGTCGTCTCCAAGTCATTTCACTTTCTTTGTTTTTTTTTGATATTTTATTTTAAGAAGGTCTTGCTCACGCTGATTATCTCCGTTGTGACAACTGACATCCACCAGTTGCCAGAGCAGGGAAGACCATATGGGCGAGTCAATTCCTAAGTTTCTTCCATAAAAGGATTCAATTCAGGTTGTACAAGGGGGACCCAGATACCACAAGAGGATCAATCCACTTTTCTCTTGAACTAAAAATTTCTTTTACACTTTTTTTTTTTAATTTATAAGACTATATAAGTTTTATTAAATAAAATGTATTACAATATAAA
Source organism: Kandelia obovata (assembly GCA_021464305.1). Lineage (NCBI taxonomy): Eukaryota > Viridiplantae > Streptophyta > Magnoliopsida > Malpighiales > Rhizophoraceae > Kandelia > Kandelia obovata. The sequence goes on along the minus strand of CM038472.1, from coordinate 11,554,188 downwards.
ATTAAGTTAAATAAAATAAATTTTATAATTAGATAATAAGATTAAATTATTTAATAAATTAATTAAAATTATATTTTCTAATCATTATATCATATTTTAAAAGTTAAAATTATACATCATAATTTATTTAAATTTTATTTATTATGTATCATGTAATATATTTAATATTTTTATTTGATAAAATAATTATTATAATAAGTAAACTAAATTCATCCTATAATTTTCAATCAATTTTAATATATTAAATTTAATTTTTATAATTTAAGCATATATTAATATTAATGTTATAAATAATCTCTTAACTGATTTAGCTCATTAGGCATCGGGTATTTGATATTTTACATCAATTTAACGTAAAAATATAAAATATATATATAAAAAAAAAAAAAAATGGGGAAGTTGAAGATAAACTATATGGTTCGTTCGTTAACAAATCGATCAATTCTATTGATTCTCAACTTCCTCCCCCCCCCCCCAAAAAAAAATGCATAAACAAATTAAAAGGACGCTTGAATATGTTACCCCGTACCAATTATCGGCTATCGCGTCATACATTGCCCACACACATTTATTCACAGGGATCCACATATGCACAAATAGAAAACCTGTGATTAACAGAAATATCCTGATCTCCAATAAATTCAAAATAATTTTATTTTACACATATATTTTTTTTTATACAAATAACATTTTATATCATATATAATATATTTATATTAAATTCACAATCATTTTGGTCACATAACCAATATATATATATATATATATTATGGTCCATTGGTATTGTGAATGTTTATTGAAATGTCAGCAATTTATTCACAAGGGTATATATTTTATATCTCGACTTTAATAATCCAATAAGTCGAAAAATTTTAATGTAATAAAACAATATTTTTTTAATCTACTAAAAAGTTTATTGAGTTTTTCAAACATACATTAGAGGGTAGCCTCTTCATAAACCCCAAAAATTCTCTTTGAAACCTCTGGTTTTGATATGTCGTCTTAGTCTTCAAACGAAGCATTGTTTGTAAGTAACATGGAGGATGCTAGGATTTCTAATAAAATTTTGTTATTGAATGATATGGTAAGCGGCATATTTTTCATTCATAGGAAATTTCAAAGGGTGAGATTAAATATGATTCATTATGGTTATAAAATATGATCAATTATTTAATAAGACTCGCAGTAAAAGGATTCGGTATCACAATTGGTGAGCTCTCGAGTAGTTAAGGCAATGGGTTTTAAACGACACTTCGACACTAGTAATCCAACTCTCAAAGTCTCACTTTTCCCGAAATAAGTGTGGAAACGCGAGCAAACAAGAGGAAGGAAGGTGTGAGAAAGGAAAGGAATTTCCGTTCCTTTTTCTATGGCTTGCAATAGGGTTAACCGCTAACATTAATTTTTCCAACAGTTCTCTTTTTAGAAAATATACTAGCAATTTAAAATTTTAATCTTAAATTTTATATGCTTTTTATAAAAATAAAAAATTAAATTTATTGTATACTTTACAATTTAATAAATATTTTAATAAAAAAATAATAAAATTGCCAACGACAAAGAGGTGCGATGATGAGCTGCTGCGCGTGGATCACTCGGGCTGAAGCAACGCGCGAGAGGGAGCGTGCTAGTCCCGGATGGTTGGGCTTCTTTGAATAGCCAGGCGTGGAGGAGACTTGGGGAAAGGCGACGTCACATGTGACGAGCAAAACAAAAAGAATATTGCAATTAATTATGAATATGAATCAATCAAAACTATAAACAAGAAAATATTCAAATAATTCGTCCTTCTTTATTTCATCCAATTTTTTCACTTTTTTTTTATTTAATGAATATTCTGCCGCTTATGTTAATAATTGGACTATTTAATAAAATAAAATAAAAAATTTCCAGTTAACTGCTTTAATCCCAAAGATACGTAAAAAGATTACTCTTATGAAAATTGTACATTTTTCGTACGACGTCGGTTGAGAAAAAGGTCTCGTGAGTCGTGATATTTAATAATCATAGCTGGTGTGGACAAGACGGTTTTTGAGGTAAAATTCAGGAAAACCGTGGGCGGTAATGTCCAAAGCGCGACAGATACCATAAATGAAAGGAACACCAGCAACCGATATTTGTCGAATTTATTTTTTTTTTTCTCTCTCTCTCTCTCTCTCCCACTCTTTTAATAATCCCTGCGTTTTTTCTCTAATTACATGTCAGAATATATTCAAGTTGAAAATTGAAGATTATTGCAATGATCGTGTAGATACCATCGAAATTAGTCCACCAGATCAGTTTCATTCGTAAGCTGGATTTAACAAGATAGTAACAGAATATCCACCGTTCAGTTAAAACAAATTTTAAGACTTCGCCTTGGCTCATCACAAAAATAAAAATAAAAAACGAAAAAAAAAAAACTATGCACCGTCTCTCCCATCATGATCACGAAAGAATTAAATACTCTTATTGTAAGTTCAGAAAGAAGTTAGTTTTACTTCCGCATAAACAAACCCTTCATTACACAAACCAAAACAAACGTACCGACATGCTTTTGGGAGCATGAACATGAATCGTTGTCTATGCGAGAAAAATGCAATTATAATCAACAGAACATACAAAAGGATTTGAATGTGACTGCGTTATGCAACATGCAATCATGAATGAAAACTGAGAAAAATTCCTTCACCGTCCCTGGTTAGATCTGATCAAGAGTAAGGCCCAGCACATTAAAATCACAGGCGACAAGGCACATTCCACATCCAAACTAGAATGAAATGTTAAAGCACACAGAACTTCAATACTTTTTGTGGTCCACTTTTACATAGATCTTCAATACACAGGATCCGGTTCTCACTTTCGCAGAAAAATGATAAGGATCCTGTTACTTAATGAGTAGCAAGAATAACAACTAGATTTAAGCAAGCCAACCGTGAAGGCAAGAGATAGGTCGAAGGAGAGCCAGAACAGTCCGCATCTCTAAGGGGGGAAAAATAAAAATGAAAAAAAATGCATAGAATATTCGATGACTTAAATGCTTCGTGTGAATGACAAATGACTGGTTCCATTAATAAGATTTACGGTTGGAGCCTTAAAAATACAGACATCATTCACCGCCAATACAAAAATTTTAAATGCACAAACAAGAGAGTAACAGCAAATTTCAAAGTAGGTGAATTATAGGCCCCTTCTTAGCAATGCTTTCAACTAGTAGATATGATTCTACAAAAATAAAGAGCACTTTGCAAAGCTTAGCTTAGATGCTAAATTCAAGTGACTTACCTCACTATCATTTTTTTTTTTTGTACCATCTCAAATCAAATGCTTTCTCAATTTTAAGCTCTCAAGCCCCCTCAGAAAAGGAGAAAATCCAGAAATTAAGAGTCAAAGCTAACAGACACATTGGCAGGACTTCAACGTAATAGTTTTCAAGTAGTGGCAACGATAAAAGTAGCAGCAACAGAACAAGAAATAAATCACCAAACAGAAAGGCATGATTATCAAAAGCACACTATACCTTTGGTAAATGTCAAATTAGCATAGCATGCACCAGGTGCTAAGTTCATCGCCTGAGATGAACAGAGACAAACAACAGCTTAACAATAGGACCAGCCATTGGCATTGATGTTGCAGACTGAGGTGGAAAACCAGTTGAAGGTGAGTGCTCAGACAAAATAAAAATGACTTAGCCAACTGACACACCATTCCAAACCGTGCTAACACTCAGGTAAATCCTGAAAAGAAGAGTACTGAATGCTTTTGAAAATACATTTGCACGCTTGTGATTGAAGAGGCTACAATGTTTAATTAGATTCCATCTTTTAGGTCCCTGCATTCACTCTGGACAATCCTCAAAATCTTAGCAGCTCTCCCTCTTGATTTCACATTGACAACACAGCTTTGATTTTAGTTATTACATAAAACTGCAAGTCACTAATGGTTGTTGCAGAAAAGGGTAGAACCCTTGTTTTTGGCTAATTAACCACTTATAAAATTATTAGTTATTCCTCAGACTTATTTTTAGGTCCCAACTCTTTGCTTACATTATGAAATGGGTTTGTTAAAAAACAAATTAGCAGTAAGCGTATCACAACAATAAGATTCAGTAGTGACAGGCAACTGCCATTCTACACTGATATAGTCCATGAACTGCTCCTCTGCAAATTTAAGATTACCACCTTTCATTTCTGTTCTGGAACAAGACTAATTATCGATCAGAAAAAAAGAAGGCATAACATTGGGTGAAAAAAGAAACCAAAAAACAAAGAGGTTCAATGAAGGGAAAACAAAAACCAGATCAAGGAAAGGAAAACAGGAAAAAAGGAAAAAAAAAAAACAAGACAATCGGTTCAGGCATGCTTCCATGAAGTTCACACTTAGTTGCAACCTTTGGAAGTTGTCTATTGAGCCAAGTTACAAGTTACAATGTGCTAACCTTCTCTTTCAACAGAATAATCCACAAAGAAAATGTAAAGGACTTAGACAGCTAGAAAGTGAGGAAGAAAAATGCCCACAAAATATAAACTAGATTTCAATTATTTGGAAAATGTGAGAACAAAATGGTAGTCGCTCTACATAATTGAAGTACTAGGCCATTGGGGGAACAACAACAACAGTAACAACAAGAGTAGGAACTGCAAAAAAAAGGAGAAAAATGATAAAAAGGGGTGGGTCTTACTGCATTAACTAGCTTTAGCCTTGTCATCCCCAACAACTGAAAGTATCGGCAAGCTACTTAAAAACTCATCAAGACCCTCAAAAAACCCAATACCCGCAATATTATCATCCTCTTCGTTTCCAGCCCTATGGCCTTGGCTAGCAGCAGGCACAGTCTCTTCCACCTCGTTACTAAACATGACATTCAAATCCAACTTCCCCAAATCTTTGGCCCCCTTCCTCTTTCTCCCACTAGTCCCCTCCCCCATCCCCACAACCTCTTCCTGCACATTACCCCTACCCTCTGCATTTTGCTTCTTTGGCCTCTCATTTTGAGATTTCTTCACAGTTTTACTTGGGGTTGCTCTTCCCCTCACATTTTTCACCTTCCTCTTGTTGTTGCCCCAATCATCATCGTCCGAATCAGACTCGTCCTCACTCGGGTCAGAAAGGTCTATATACACATCATCTTTGTAGATTACTGTCGGCTTAGCTTGCTTGACGCCACCAGCTTGCAATGGTGTAGTGAACTTTGCGGAAAAAGGCGACCAAGCTATCTTTTTAAGATCTCTGGCCTTGCCTGAAAACCCAAGTGGGAAAAAAGCCCAACAGCAAAAGTACTGGTCGTTACCATTCTCTGGCGGCGCAGGTATAACTGCCGCATGGAACGCTCTTTTGCAATTCTGACACTTCAATGCACACTCTTCATATACTTTAGGGTACTCGTACATAATAAAACAGTACGGACATGCGGTCCAGAAATTCGGTCCCTGCGGCTCTGTCGTGCTCGCCTGAGCCTCAGACCGACTTCTATGCACTGATTCCACTTCATCAGGCTGTTGTGTGCTAGTGGTTGCACAACTTGACTCGGCAGTCTTGGGCGGAGCAGGCGGTCGATGTGAATCTGTAGGCTTCAGCTGTGGTGGAGCTGGCCGAAGTGACTCGGTGGGTTTTGGCGGCGCAGGCTGCCGGGTCTGCCAAATTGGTGTGGAAACCGATGGCCTAGCCACGGCTGCCGCCGTCTCGTCTAAGTGGGGTCTAGGGCTCCCCTTCACCTGCGCTTGTGACGTTTCGCTCTGAGAAGGTTGACCTAGCTGATGATTACTCAACCCGTATGGCCCGAGTTTTCCGAGTTGACTCAGTTGCAACTCGTGATCGTACATTGCCTTCTTCGACGGGTTTGCAAACACGAACCAGGACTCGGACACCAGCCTTAACGCCTGGTCAGCAAACATTAGCTTGTTCCGAGTAGGGTTTAGTATCAGCGCCAGCTTCCGGTACTGACTTGCGACGAGTTCCATGGATTGAGTCAGCCGACCGAGTTGGAGAATCGCGTAGTAATCGTGATTCCCGTTGTCGATCTTCAACTCGCCTGCGAGGAGCGTGTCGGCGACGGTGATTATTTGGTCCGCGAACTCGAAGAGTCTCGGATCGGACTCCCTGGCCCGGATCGCAAAGCTCTTGGCGCCGCGGAGATCTTGCGCGCTCAAAAGCTTCTCCGCTATCGTCAGCCACCGCTCCGCGTCAACCCGGTAACCCCCGCCAGCCATTTCTTTCTCTCTGTAAAAACCTATCCGTCGTCTTTAATATCCGGGAGAAGAAGAAGAAAAAAGAGGGCAAAAACAACGCGGTGGCTACATTTATCATACGGACCAAAACGGATATGACATTTAAGGAAAAGACTAGGACTTCCCACGAGTTCCAGCACACAGCAACGCTGTTCGAGAAGGGTGTTTCGGGGATTTTAATGAATTCGGCGCACGTTTTTGTGGTGCTGTTTTAAGTAAGTGGACTGGATGGGCTGGGGAAATTAATTTTTGAAAAGAGAAGGCGTTCAAGGAGGGAAGGAGCGCAAGACTGTTTGAGGGCATAATGGTCATTTCGTCACCTGTAAGTCGGGCTTCGACAGCAACTTCATTTTGTGGTTTTTTGTCTTCTTGCCGCAGAGCACGGAAGGGAAGGGTAAAGCTGTTTCTACTCACTTATTTTGATTCCAGAACAAGGTGCCATTAAGCGGCACAGGATTTGCCACTTTTGTCTAAATACGAAATGTATATAAGTGCTAAAAGCGAGTGATGAATTTTCATTTTTGTTGGTGATGAATCCGCTTAAAAACCAAAATCGCCGAAAAGTTGGTTGATTTTGTGCTGCATTTTTCTTTTATCAATTTAATATAAAATTAGACAAAAATTCATTAAGTCACTATCTACCAACACTGATTAACTTTAATCAACATTTACATTTAATTTTTTTGAGAGAATAAATTTTTGAGATGAAAGTTAAAAATCCCAACTATTTGCACAAAAATTCAGATTGCTAGATAGTAGATTGTTTGAGAAAGCATTTAATTTAATTTTTTTTTTAAAAAAAAAAAAAACTCAAACTAAAGATAGGACTTCGTGAAAGATGGACAATTTTAATATTTAAACCCCCATGAATTGCGAGTTGCAGAACATTAATCTACTAGGAGTGATCTTTTTTTCTTCTTTTCTATCCTTTTTGGGGTTTTTGGTGAAGTCGAGGCCAGGGAAATCATTGGGCCACAAAGAGATCTGATCCATGACTAGACAACAGCCCAGTTTGGTATCGCAGTGAAAACTTGATGTGCGCAAACTATCTTTTAGACCCAAATGAAATTTTTAGGTTGTTGTGATCTCATTTTTTAAACTGCGTGATGCCATCAAAACCTTGGTTTCAAAGAAGCTGCTTAGACATGCTTTTCCAAAAAGTCCCACAACAAAAGGAAAAAAAAAAAAAAACAGTGAATAGCCAGCGTTAAAAAAACAAAAAATTGAGTCATTTTCCACGAAACAATCCCTTTTCAAGTATTTTTTTTTGTCTTAGAGAGTTGATCATTGCTTTCGTGAAATGATACCTGTGCCACCAAACATGGTTATTTTTCCTACTGCAGCTTGAAGTAATGAAGGAGACCGCCATCTTGCTGAGACAGGGCCTTAAAATGATCGGTGACAGAGCTGGCATTAGTAAACAATTAAACATTTGAGCAAAAAGGCAGTAACAGCAAGCGTAAATCTTACCAACAAATACAGAATTTCTTGAATTTTTTCAAGACCCCTGCACTTTTCAATGTCATGATCACTGACGAAGCTGGCATTAGTAAACAATTAAACATTTGAGCGAAGAGGCAGTAACAGCAAGCGCAAATCTTACCGACAAAGAGAGAATTTCTTGAATTTTGTCAAGACCCAGACCCATTGCACTTTTCAATGCCAGAGGTTCAGCAGAGCTTCCATAAGCTTGTAACTTGGGGACAACACAAGGAAGCCTGCTGGAATTTTGCAAATTTCCTACAGCGATTTGCTCACTGCATCATGCATGATAAAATTATTTTGTATACCTTAATGTATAATAAAAAATGACTCCAAAATGACAAAAATCCAGAAAGACGTGTGCTGTTTTGTAATCTGCATTCAGAGCATTAATATCACAAGAAATGAACATGGCAGCAGCCCACACCTAATCTTAAATGATAGTTAAAGTTCTTGAAAAATCTCCAAATAAGGTACAAACTCAGGTGAGAAGGGATTTGTCGGTTATATGGCCCTGGAGCACCAGATCATGTACTCCAAAATCACATGTTGTTTCAGAGAAAGCAAATGAATCAATATGGAAACCTTTGTTTTGTGAACTTCATTTATGTCACATGTCTCATTTTCATTGAAAGTCATGGAGCAGATGCTATATGGCAGTATTAATTCATAATGTTAATGCAGAAATTTCATAGAGAACATAGGAGTCTAGATCGGTGGAAAGAGCTTTTGGTTAAACTAACAGCTAGTTGAGAAAGTGATGGCCAGATCAATTGCATTCAAGAATGCAAAAGGAGGGGAAAAAAAAAAAGCAATAAGAAGTGGCAAATGATGGGGGTGAAATTCAGGTTGGAGAAGATGTGTATGTGAAAAAGAGAGTAAATTGAGGAAATGGAAGCAGAGGAGTGTGGAATCTGCTTCCATGCAGCAATAATAGACAGTAGAATCGCCAAACCTGTGCTTTATATAATATCCTGCATCAATTCAAAGAAGGTTAACCTGAAGTTCAAAGTTATTAAAATAATCACTTGTCAAAAAATGTTTTGATTGTACCCAATATAATCAGTGATCATCCCATAATTCCATCCAGAGATAGTTATGCTGCCCCCTACTGCATTATATATTAACCCAAGCAGGCAACCTCTGAATTTGCCTCCATTAAATTGCTGCCTTCAAACATGATGGCTAGTTGTTAAAGCATTAACAGATTATTGCATTCCAAATGACATCTTTGTAGGAAGCAAGCAAATAAATAACGTGGGATGCAGCAAAAGAGACTTTTGTAAAACGAGAAAGAGGGAAGCAGAGAAATCGATAACCATAAAGCATAATAATTAACCAGAGGACAGAAACACCAGCCTTCCTCTGCATTTTGGTCCTTTGGAGGCCTTGCATGCACAGCCATGTACCCAACTCTAAAGAAGTATCCTGGTAGGATGGGCAGTAAAAGCAAAGTTAAGGGCTCTATAGAAAAAAAGAAGAAGAAGAAGAAGAAGAGCTAATGGGCAGCTTGATTCAGTGTTCAAAAGTCCTGGCGACAGCATTCCTGCACAGATGATTTTGGATGTCTCACACATATCATTATATTTCTTCTTTAAGTCAGTTTGAATATCGTCTGTGTCAAGAAATTTCAAATTGATCATGATTTCTGAATCATAAATTGCAATTTCACAATTCAAAAAGCTTGTACTTACTGTAAAAATTCCTGCATGCTTGGAAATGGAATGCTACAGTCTCAAGCAATCAATTCTTCACAAGTAAAAGTCAACAATCATCTATGAGAAAAGACAAGAATGTTTCAACTGAACGCACAAGGAATTAGCAGTGATTCAAAATGATGAGCAATATTCGACTGCAGGAGTCCCATTATCTACAACGAAATTTACTTATCCAGAAATAAATTGAATATCTCGATAATAAATGATTTCAGTCTCTTCTACTGTTACTCAATGAACTGAAAAGGACTTGAAGAAGCCAAACTGATTCTTGAGGCAAACTGGAAAATTGGCAACATAAATTACTAAGGCAAAAAGATATCAAAAAAAGTGCTTGGATGTACCCCTTTGGAGCCTTGAGAAGCAAGCTTGACAAAATCCATACCTCCATCACTGATCCTGTGTTGGCGCCGTTGGAAATCATCTTGCTTGCGGAAGAAGAAGCGATTTTACCTGCATGCCCTCTCTAACCTTATTGCATTGCACGCCTGTCACGAATTTTGTGACTAATAACTTTCCTTTGAAAAAAAATAATCATAATAAAAAATTTTGACTCACTTTTTTTTTTAAAAAAAAAATTAAAATTAAAATTATTTAATGTTACATTATCTCTAATACAAAATGCAAGAATAAAGCTTTGACAAAAAAATAAATAAAATGATGATGAGCATGATCTTCTATTGTGTAGTATCTTATCCTTAACTAATAAAAACAAAATTAGTCATTGTATCAAACCTCACATTAAAAAAGGAAATACAAGAATGAATTTCAATGAACATTAAAGTAGGAAGAAAATTAATATATAGAGTCTTATCATTTAAATAAATGAGAAAATATATTAGGTAAATTAGATATATTTTTTAAGATTTTTTTTATTTATAAGTTGGGATTTTTCAACAATATTTTGAAATAGGATTGGATACTATGAAACTAGATAAACGTACCTTTAAAATGAATATAATTTGGTGTCAATTGGCTAGCAAATTAAGAAATTTCAATTTATAAAGTTAAGTCAAAATTATCCAACAGGGAGATTGATGAGAAGATACACCAGGCGAGCTAAATATACCTTTAAATTTTATTTATTTACAAGTAAATTAATTTCCTTTTCTTTGAATTACAAATATCGTAAATACACAAACTTAAGCGAATGCCATGTCCTCTTGGGGTCAGTTAACATAACAATTATTTTTTCTCACATATTGGTAAAATTTCTTTTTGGGCCACACCGAGATTAAAATCTGGTTTGGAAGAAAATTGAGTAAATAATAATTCAAAAAAAATCAAATTTTGGTTTATAAATATGATAAGATTTTTTTTTTGGAGTGTTAACACTAAATTATATATATTAAAATTTTTCTATAACTGAATTTTTTATTTTTTATGTAAATTTTGTATTTTCTTACACTGGAAATATTAATTTAAAATAAAATTTTAAAAAAATTAAATAAAAAGTTAAATTTTAATTATAAAAATTTAAAATTAATTTTAGTACATCTCACGTGGAATCTACGAAGTCGATGAACACTCAAAAAAAAAAAAAAAGGCACAGGAGGATGGGGCCCCGCACCAACTAGAGCACTTAGCTGGCATTACATGGGTTTCTCCGCCTTTGTTGGAGATAAAACAAAATGCTTCTTTAATCAACCAACCCACACACACAGAGGTGATTTAAACATCCTCTTCCATCTGACACGAGTGTCTCTTGTCCAAAATCCTCATTTCTTTCCGCATTTCACGGCCCCCAGAACACCAGTTCACCTTTTCTAGAAGTTTCTCTGTGTGATGGCAATTCTTTCCCCAATTTTCTCTGTTTCGAATGAACCTTCTTGTTATTCATTCTTGAATTCCTCCCTGGATCTTCCTAAATCTTCACTTTTTAGAACCCAAAGCGTAAGTCCTGTTCTCGTCTCTGTTTCCTCTGTTTCGTTGTGTTATTTGGCTTATTTCTGCATCTTTATTTATGTTTTACTTGCTTTTCTTGTTGCAGATCCTCGGCTGTAATGCCAAGTCAGGAGGAATTGAATATACCCATTGGAAATTATGCGTTGCTTCCAAGTAAGACGGCGTTATTATGAAGAAAGTTTCTGCTTCATTTATGGATTTGGCTTACTGTTGTTTATTTCACGTCTTCTGATTCCTTGAGTTATAAGTTTCTTGAATTAATCTGGGAGCTTCTCTTGTGAACGTGCATTCTTGATTCAACCTTAGAATTTGTTTCATAAATTTGATTTGATTCTGCGCCTATACTTTGGTTCATAGATATTAGGTTAAAAGATTTTGGCTCAGTGTTTTGCATAATTGTATTTGGGATCTTGAGAGCCACTCATGGTTAGCCCTACTGATAAGAGCAAATTTGAATTCCTAATGTATAAATTTAATCTTATTTTCTCATCTCAAAGTTGTGGTGGTTTTGATACGATGCTTCCGTTAACAACTATCTTTTATCTGTCCAGTATTGGACATGTATTCTTATCGTTTGTCTCTTTCTTTCTTTCCACAAACGCACGCACAATTTTCTGCTTTCCTTTTGCGCATTCAGACTACCATTACTCTTTCTTTCTTTATTTTTTGTTGATAGGAAATTGTGTTTTCTTTTATCTCATGACATTCAGAATTGAGCATGATGGAGAAACATATTTTGATTTTTATGATTATACGTATCTTTTCATGCCAAGACTAAGGTCTTGATTGGACATTTTTCAGGAGTAATCCAGGTTTGAAATTGCGAGCTTCAGTGGAGCCTCCAAGACTGAAAAAGGAACTTAATCATGACATAGTAGAGAGTGTGACCATAACTGAACCTGGCTCTGATTTATTTGATGAGATGAAACAACGCTTTAAGGATTTCAAGGAGCATAAATACATGTAAGCATCAAAAGACTCCGGCCCAATGTTGTTTAGCTTTGGTTGAAAATTATTATGATCTCTAACGCATACATTTGCATTTAGGAAAAAATTGGAACATTTTGAAAATCTTGCCAAGTCCCAAGCACCAAAGGTGATTCATGTTCTCCACTTCATCAACAATTTAGTCTTTCATGCATGCTTTTGGAAGAATCTTTGTTCTCTTTACTGCAACTTGGTTACTTAAATATCTGGAAGAAGGATTTAGATTTGTGACTAATAATTTCATGGTCAGTTTATGGTCATTGCTTGTGCAGACTCCAGAGTTTGCCCCTCAAATATTCTGGGATTCCAACCAGGAGAAGCATTTGTTGTACGTAATGTTGCAAATATGGTGCCTCCATACGAGGTAAATGATGTATTCAATTTGATGTATCCTTAGCTTTAAGTCTGCTTGATCATCAAGTATGGATGCCATGTGAAACTCTAAAAATATACTAACCTGAGAAACTCTTATCATTCATTCTAATCTTAGCCCCCTTTTCTCATTTTCTTTTCCTGTGCAGAGTGGACCCTCAGAAACAAATGCTGCACTAGAATTTGCTGTAAATTCTCTTAAAGTAAGTCATGCATGCCTAGCAATCTAAGATTCTTCTTTTCTTTCATCCCATGTTCTTGAAGTTTGTGTGGCGTAATGGAAAAATTTTCTAATAAGCAGGTTGAAAGACTCAAATTAGCAATAGGGGAATAATAATGCATGTACTCTTAACTGTGGAAATGTTTTTTTTTAAGAAATAAGTTATTAGGAAGGCAAGATGGACACGGAAATGGAAGAAAGAAATGAAAGCAATTTATAAACCTCAGCACTATTCACATTAGACTGGTGGTATGACACAGCTGCCTTCTTGCTTAATACTAGGGGTTGCAAAAAGAGTATGCGTGTTCTGCCTTTGGCTTTTTACCAAACCATCTGAATGACTGGTTAACTATGAAGTCAGATAGGCTATTTATCTTTCTTTGAGATGATTTGCAGGTTGAAAACATTATGGTTATTGGTCACAGTCGATGTGGAGGCATTCGTGCCCTAATGAGTATGCACGATGATGTAGAAATCAGGTTCATTTTAGCACATCATTTTGATCTTTTGTTGTTTATATTGCAATCATTTATTGTTCTTGAAAAATCTGTGTAGGTTTGCTCCTCAATCTCAATGTTAAATTTTCTCCTGTTTCAGTAGCTTCATTGGAAGATGGGTTGTTGTGGGGATGAATGCAAGGTTAAGGACAAAAGCTGCTGTTTCTGAGCTCAACTTTGACCATCAGTGCAGGCACTGTGAGAAGGTGATTCTTGATGTAGCTTATGCTATCCAAGTTTCACTTTCACAATAATGCTAAGCACATCCTGCTTGCCATTTTGCTATTGAAGCTTTTTCCCATCTTTTTCCTGAAGTTTTAGAGATGGGTTGCTTATCAATAGACTGACTTTTTAAGCAAGCTACATTGGCAAATGCAAGTTCCCCTTCCCCTTGTTGTTGTTGTGCTTTTGTTTTCTTTGATCAAAGCCTAGTTAAGACTAACCAATGGGTGGAGGAAAAGTTCTTTGATGACAAGGTGCTCAAAAATATGCCTAGAAAATTGCTTTTGTGGAATAATTTTTCCTTAACCTTATTTTATTTTCTACAGGAATCAGTCAACTGTTCACTGGTAAACCTCCTCAGTTACCCATGGATAGAAGAAAAAGCGAGGAATGGGACTCTATTTATTCATGGTGGTTACTATGACTTTGTTGATTGCACTTTTGAGAAATGGACGCTTGATTATGGGGCAAGCAATTTGAGGGGTAAAAGTGACGAGGTTGCAGTCAAAAATCGTGAATTTTGGTGCTGAATTCGACTTCAGTCTCACCTGTTTCTGTTAATGGTATCCTTCTCGTGTGTGCTTTGTTTATATATGTCAAGATGGTAGAAAGCAACGTTGTTCCCTCTAATTCCTCGGGAGAACAGCCCTGTCGTGGAATAATTCGGTCCTTTGTAATTTGTATTAAGATAATCCAAAGCTGCAAACGCAGGAAGGCAACATCTTAGTAGTTGCACTATAGGTGAATTCTGGTGGTTTCAAATTTGTGGTCCATGTGAATATTAAAGTCTGGGTGGATGAGCGGTTTCGAACAATAATAAAGGGCGTTTCCTTGCACTACAGGTGAATCATGGTGTTATGGTCAACAATAGAGGAAGCAGATTAGCTGATCAACTCAAGGTACAACCGAAGGCATGTTTCCACAGTATCAAAACTGCAACTAGGCAACAAAAGAATACTTTGATAAGCTTCAGGCTAGGATGGCCCAACTATTATTGGAGACTTAGTTTATATTAGCACGAAAGAATTCATAATATCTCAGAAGGACAAACGTAGCCAGGGTCGCAAGAATAAAGCTGAAAGCTGGAACAGGAAGGAGACTGGATTGCAGGGAAAACCGACACACAACTATGACGTTTAAGTAACAAACTTATTTTCTGAAAATGCCAAAAGTCTAGATTTCAGGAAGAGGGCAAATAAAAAGAATTATCCTCCAAATATATCTTCTTTTGGTGGCGGAAGTTATTGGCCCATAATTTAATTATGATCATAATTTAAAAATATTTAATATTGTTATAATAAAATATTTATTATTAATAATATTTTAATATATTTTATCTATCTTTTAGATTTAAAAAAAAAAAAAAGAAAGAAAGAAAGTATAAGAATGAAATTAATTAAAAAAAAAATAAGAGAATAGTAATTATCGTGTATAAAAAAATTTTATTCTTATAAATAGAATAATAAAAATGAAATTCTCTCTAGGAAATATTTTAAATGAGAATCACTTTTTTTATCTTTATTTTTCAATAAAACTACTCTCAAACAAACAAGTCTCAAATCTATTCTCTTAAGGGTGGCCGTTAGATATTGATTTGCCTATTTCTCAAATACCAGGCTTGCCAGTGCCGAAATTTCAGGTTGGACTATCACCCCTTGCCTGGATTCCCAACTCTTGACAAGCCTTCTCCGTTATTGTGCTGTTAAAATATTTCAGGTTAAAAGAAAAATAAATATTATATAACCAAAATCTTAAAATTTTTAGATTGAAATATAATATCAAAATTATGAATTTATTGTTTATTTATATTTTATTTAGAAATCTTACTCCCCTGATTCAACGTGATAAGCAAAGCATCATATTCAAGCGCTTCAATTTTCCTTGGTTCTTTTAGCAGCTTAAATTTCCAATCATTTGATTGGCATCTTGGTAGGCGGGTTCGCTGCCTCGCGATGAATGGTATCTTAGAATTTCTATTTTCGTCAAAAACCTGTTCGATCGAACGAGTTTCCTAGGATCTTTAGCAGACAACACAACCCAGAAGTCTTTTGTTGGGCCTTTGGCGTCTTTGAAACTCTTCCTCGATAGTAAATCCTAAGGTACGTGATATGGATCAGCCAATTGGAAATAATATTCTGGAGCCCTTAAGGAGGGACAGGCCTTCGGCCTCTAAGGGATTCCATAAATTAATCCCTGACAGGCTGAACTAGAGTTAGGGCTGGATCTCCTTTGAAGGCTTAAAGTATCTTGAAGGCGACCAAGACCTTGAAAGAGCCCAAAAGGTCCAAGACTCTATGATTCAACCAGCGGGGTGTGTTCAGTAAGTTTCCGGGCTCCAGCGGAAGCAAGCCATTACAATTTAGTGGATGCCGTGTTGGTTTCTTCGAATTATAGCTCTTGATTGAAGGAGGTTTCTTATGTTCTGAATGAGAAAATCAATTCATTGTGAGACTTACATGGAGCCATGCTACAAGGGGCAACTTGTACAATTTGGTTGGTGTACTGGTTCGAGAAAAGCTTCTAACCCTTTTGATACTTCATGTTGGTTTATCTCTATATGCATTCTTCTCTTGTGACGTGTCAAATATTGTTGGGGTTGGTTAGATATTGAAGTAAAAGATATTTATTTATATGGAAGCTAACGTATTGAAATAGAAAGCTTGACTAGATAGAAGTTGAACAACTAACGCATAATTTCCGACCAACTCAGCTTCTCATACTTCTCTATTCTCCACCTCTCGCCACTATAAAATCACAGCACAATTAACATCAATATTCACCGTAGGAAAGAAGCTTCAATAGCCACGACTACAATTTCCGTTGTTCTCCTAAAATGGCCCATCTCCGGTTCCTGTCCTCTATCGTACCACTCTTCTTGGTCGCACTGTCAATGACGAGCTGCCAAATTGTGCGGGTAGAGGGACGCCATCTTCTGGAGACAGGATTTCCTACAATACCTGAGCTTCCCAAGCCTGAAATGCCTAAACTGCCACCGCTACCCCAAGTCCCAACTTTGCCCAAACTTGAAATTCCAAAGCTTCCAAAACCTATCGTTCCAGAAGTCCCAAAACCTGAAATCCCAAAGTTTCCAAAACCTGCAGTTCCAGAAGTCCCAAAACATGAAGTCCCAGAGCTTCCAAAACCTGCAGTTCCAGAAGTCCCAAAACATGAAGTCCCAGAGCTTCCAAAACCTGCAGTTCCAGAAGTCCCAAAACATGAAGTCCCAGAGCTTCCAAAACCTACAGTTCCAGAAGTCCCAAAACATGAAGTCCCAGAGCTTCCAAAACCTACAGTTCCAGAAGTCCCAAAACATGAAGTCCCAGAGCTTCCAAAACCTGCAGTTCCAGAAGTCCCAAAACATGAAGTCCCAGAGCTTCCAAAACCTACAGTTCCGGAAGTTCCAAAACATGAAGTCCCAGAGCTTCCAAAACCTACCGTTCCAGAAGTCCCAAAACATGAAGTCCCAGAGCTTCCAAAACCTACAATTCCAGAAGTCCCAAAACATGAAGTCCCAGAGCTTCCAAAACCTACAATTCCAGAAGTCCCAAAACATGAAGTCCCAGATCTTCCAAAACCTACAGTTCCAGAAATCCCAGAGCTTCCAAAACCTACCGTTCCAGAAGTCCCAAAACATGAAGTCCCAGAGCTTCCAAAACCTACAATTCCAGAAGTCCCAAGACATGAAGTCCCAGATCTGCCAAAACCTACAGAACCAGAAAACCCAGACCATCCAGAACCTACCGTTCCAGAAGTCCCCAAACATCAAGTTCCAGAGCTTCCAAAACCTATCGTTCCAGAAGTCCCAAAGCCTGAAATCCCAAAGTTTCCAAAACCTGCCGTTCCAGAAGTCCCAAAACTTGCAGTACCAGAGCTTCCAAAACCTACCATTCCAGAAGTCCCAAAACATGAAGTTCCAGAGCTTCCAAAACCTACCGTTCCAGAAGTCCCAACTTTGCCTAAACCTAAAGTCCCAGAACCTCCAAAACTTACAGTTCCCGAAGTCCCAACTTTGCCTAAACTTGAAGTCCCAGAGTTTCCAAAACTTACCGAAGTCCCAGAGCTCCCAAAACCCACCGTTCCGAAAGTCCCAACTTTACCTAAACCTGAAGCACCAGAGCTGCCAAAACTTACCGTCCCCAAGGTCCCAACATTACCAAAACCCGATGTCTCTGAACTTCCAAAACCTATCATTCCCAAAATACCAACTTTGCCTAAACTTGAAGTGCCCAAACTGCCCGAATTACCACCTTTTCTACACTTTCCTGAGCTGCCAAAGCCCGCCGTCCCTGCCATTCCAGCTATTCCCAAGGACTTAAATCCAACCAAGCCAACTACTAGTCCTTGAATTGCCGCGCCACTTTTAAGCTCAACACTATCCCCTGGTTCTTCGTGTTGTGATCGCATCTTTGTTTTATGGTGTGGACTAGAGTCCGTGAGTTAATGATTCATGTAATATATATATATATTTTTTATTTTTTATTTTGTTGAGACTTGAGAGTCGGGTGTATCGAATCACGTTTGTATTTTTCTATATTGAGATGTCGACATATGACATGTATACAATTTTTCCTTTTTCAGTTACAATGTGAAGCTCTTTTAAGCTTATTTGGTATTTGGTTATGGTTACAGCAGCTTCTAGTAACTTTTTCTTTACTAAAATGATATGGATTCCTCGTTGACAGCTAATACATGAATCACCCTTTAACAATCTCCATTAATTTAGACCGTTACTAACAGTCCAAGGACCACCTGAGAACTTAGATAGGATGCTTTTCTGCAAACTCCAAGAATCCAAAACATCATTAGGCTTGCCGCAAATTTTGCTAATATCAAGTTTGGATAATGAGATAAAAAGACTAAAAGAGCCAATGCCCTTTTTCATTTGGGTTTGCGAGAGATGCTATGACTGTAATCTAGAGGAGATCAGATTGGTGACAAATACACCATATTGAAAATTATCGCAGTCAGCCCCGCACTAAAGCCAAAGAAGAATGAGAAAAGGACTTGCTTTGGTAGGACTTCTCTAGCAATCTGGCCACTACTAAATGTACTGATTAATCGAGCAACAGACGAAGGCATGGAAATGTTTTACGATTAAATCTGTTGGACAGATTTCTTGACATAAAAATATTTTAAATGTATTATTTTTAAATAAGTTAATAAATAAATTTTAAATATAAAAACATTTTAATAGTAATTATTTTTTTATAAACAAATAGACATATTTTTTGAGATAAAAATAATTTAAAGACATTTTATTTTTTTAAATTATTATTATTGAGTAACAGAAATAATTTTTAAATTGTAATAGTTTTCTCTTTTCTTGTATAAACAAAAAAGATATCGAAGAATTTATATTAAATTATTTTTGTAAGAATGTAGAAGAAGAAACAAGTAAAATTGTGTAAAAAAAAATTATAAACTTTTCACATTGTAAGATTAAAAAATTAAGAACTTAAAAAACACAATTGTATGAGTATAATATAATAAGATTATAAATTTTTATATAGTTGTAATTGATAATTATATTATTATTTAATTATTTTTTTATTGGAGAGTTTAATAATAAATTTAAAATTTTCAAAACAATGGTTTGAAAAGAAACGTAAAAAGGAAAGAATTCAAAACATTTATAAATGATGACGTCTTACTTTTTTCTAACTTAAGTTTTGTATAAATTTGTATATTCAACAAATGTTTTTAGCATATTACATATTAATATTTTTCTTTTACCTAAATAAATTATTGATTTTATAAATTAAATTATTAATTTTTTATTATATTAATTAATATTAAAATTACATTAATCAATTTACATATAATATCATGTTTTTATTTTAAATTTGTTATTATACAAATTATAATCTCCTATCTTTTGTCAAACTAATTCATTTTTCTCCTAAATATTTTTGAGACCTACACCCAATTGTCAAAAGACAACGCTACTAGTCATGGGAATGGCCAAACAGAGTCAATTAATAAGAAAAATGATGATTTCTTTAGTTTGCATCGTTTAAAGTTATTTATGGAAAAATAAAATATTAACACCCTTTCTAACAAAAGAAAATGTAAAAAATCACTCGGGATTGCCCGAGTGGTTATTTGGCCAAAAGGCAGAATCCCAACCTTCCCACCCCCACTTTTCAGCCTAAATATCTTTCAAAAAGACACACCCAAAAAAGAAAAATGGTAAAAGGAAGACAAAACATAGACATATATACCTTTTCTTTTCTTTTCTTTTTTGAACTCCACAACGAGTCAGCAAGTATGCAGACAGATGGCTTTTTGGGTCATGATAGGTGAAGAAGAAGCTTGACTCACAGATTTGGTTGATAAGTAACAAGCGTAGTACATTTTCTGTATATTTCCTAATCAAGCTCGAAGCGATCCATATGGATTCATACCATCTTCCTTTTGACTAATTCTTCTTAAAAAAGAAGAAGCCAACAAACAACCGTATTCGGCCAACCACAACTGCAATTAACTCAGTTCGGTGAACTGGCAAGAAACTCAAGGTGGTCTCCACAATTTTCTCAACCACACTACAAATCATCAACCTTTGGGTCTGAATCTGAAGCTATAAAATCTTCTCTGGTCGACCCACACAAAAAGGAAGATCGGACTATCCTTCTGTAATAACTTAAATCAAGCAAAGCTCTATATGGCTTCCTACAAGTACTTCACATTCTTGTCATTCTTCATTGCCCTGACATTTTCAAGCATCGAAGTCAGTCTAGCAGCTAGACATCTTTTGCAGTTGCCACCCTCGCCATACGGGGCAAGCTTACCTAAGCCAACATTGCCTCCCTTGCCTACCATCCCAACTCTTCCACAACCAACAATCCCAAGCTTGCCAACCACACAACCGTCTTTGCCCAATCCCACACTGCCTCCAGTTCCAAGCCTGCCTACTATGCCTACAGTCCCAAAAGTCACACTGCCTCCTCTACCAAGCATTCCTTCAATCCCCACAGTTCCATCTACAATTCCCTCTATTCCTTTCATTGCCCCTCCTCCTGCAACTTCCAGCCCTTGAGATGTCCAATTGTCACCTATGCTCTCGTCGGTCACCGCCGTCATATTTGAAGCCGGAGCCTTGTCAGGCTCGTGGTCTCAATTGTAGTCCTATTTTTATTTTTCCCTCTTTTTTTTTTTTTTTTTAACGCATTTGCTTCTCTTTTCCTGTGCCACCTTGGGTGTATTTTTCCTTTTGGTATCACGGTTGGATGTACTATGAATTTTTTTCTATGATATGCGGCTCCGTTTCAGTTAGTTTGGATTCTTACAATCTGGGTTTTTTCTTTTTTCTTTTTTTATTTTTTAAAAGCCTTGATTAATCTTGGTATTTCTAGATTAACTGGGAATTGATAACAGGACATGTTAAATCTCACTAAATGATCAGTAGCCACACTTGGGCTTGGCTGGCGTAATCAGATAGACAGCCATGTCAAATGAACTTAATTACTTATTATTTAGATCGAAGTCATAGCTGATGGGAGGAAATTGAGATGATTACGCAATAAATTGCTTCCTTTAACAAATCGCTTTGTGATCTAAAGGAGTGATTTTTAACCACATGCAGTCTACAATAATTTTATTTTTGAGCAAAAAGCTTACTTTAACCTCCTTTTTTCACAGATATCATTTTAATTCATGTACGCATATCTGCTTTAACGAAAAAAAATCTTATGTTCATGCTTGCTAACTTCTAAGACTAAAAATTTGAAGAAAAAAATAAAACTTTTATTTTTCACCCACTTTATGATCAAGAAATTATATATATAACAATTACAAGAACGACCTATTTTGTCAATTTAATCATATAAAATCATTATAATCACTGTTAACAAGGAAAACTTGTATATTTATATATATATATAGTAAGAAAAAAAATATTTACTAATGAATTAAACATAGAATCATTCACTTATGTTTTTATTTTTTAATTTTTTTAATAAAAAAGATAAATAAATTTAATATCTTATCTCAGTATAAATATTATTTTATTCAAAATCCAATGTTAGTGAAAAAAAAAAAAACGAACGTCAGACCACTGCTAAGCTACCACACTTCAGCTGGCGTGCGTGTATATATATATATATGTTATAATCACTGTTAATCGAAATTTTACTAAAATTTTCTTTGAATACCATTCCTTTCTGTTTTACAATTGGTTAATGAATTATAAGAAGTCCCACGGGCCTTGGCAACTATCCACTGGACTAAGTGGTCCAGCCCATTTAAGCCCAATTTCTTTTATTGCATTGAGCCCAACTAAGATCAATCAACCTTATCTCATACAGTCATTTACAAGGGTTGAAATCCATTGTTGGGCCCATAAAGGCCCAAAACATTGACACAACAAATTTTGGGCCCGTATCAAAAGTTTGGGATTTCAACCCTCGTCACGGCCCAACGCTCTGTAGAGCGCAGAGCAATGTGGTAGACTTTAAAAAAAAAAAAAAATTGAGGTGTAAAAGAACTGCAACTCGAAGATTTTTCTTTCTTTTATTATTATTATTTTTTCCCAATGAGCAACGCATAAACTCGTTGATTTTCAACATGATCAGAGGAAATAGGCAAAGCAATTGAAATAAATACCGCATTGATTTTAAAATAAAATAATATATGAAACATCACAATATACAGAAAAAAATAAAGTGAATACATAAAAGAAATCTCACATCACATATATAAAAATCTTAATAGTGCATAATTCCAGAGTCCAAATCAAATGTAAACTTCAGCGTTGAATACTAGCATTTATCAAGAACTAGTTGCCTGCAGGTGGTGGGGAAAGCAATGGGATGGACGGAATAGCTGTTGGAATTGTGGGGGTTGAAGGCATGCTTGGCAAAGGAGGCAATGTTAACCTGGGGATGCTGGGAATGTTTGGCTGCAGGCTAGGAAGCGGAGGCAGGGTAACTTTAGGCAGTGATGGCTGAATGGCACCGCCGGCTGGCAGGGTTGGCACGGTGGGCTGTGGTAGGGTCGGCATGGAAGGCAGTGGTGGCAGTGTCGATGTAGGAATGGCGGGATTAACACCAGGAAGAGGAGATGGTTGTGGGGTTGGCAAGTTTGGCAATGTTGGCTGTGGCAAAGTTGGGATATTGGGCAAGTTAGGCACCGAAGGAAGCGGTGGCATTTGCATAAGATGACGAGCTGCTAGTCCTACATGTAAGCTTGAGCATGACAAAGCAAGGAAGAGACCTAAGATGAAGCAGTGCTCGAAAGAAGCCATATTAGTGAATATTGTACTGGTCTCTTCAAATTGTGTATCTTGATTCGAAGAGTTACGATATGTTCTGAATGAGAAGATTGAGTTCGTTGTTGGGCGTATATAGAGCCGAGATTTTGGGGTAGGGCTTGGACTTTGGTTTGGAGATGTAATTCGATGAGACTGGAGGAATCTTTTTGTTGTTTTTGTTGGTCACCTTCACATATCCATCTTTCCCTTGAATACCGTCAAAATGTTGGTGAGGTTGGCGACATGGTAAAGAACAAATATTTGTAGTAAAAAAAATTTTAAAAAGTGTCCAACTTCTGAGCACTAGGAATTGGCGGTTGACCTAACTACGAGGTGCAACTATATACGAGCAATTCCCAATTTATGGGTAACTATCTAAGACACGCATTTGCTAGGAATTTCAATTGAAACTAATAGGTCACCAACACACCAGAATCGAATGATCACTTGACTACGACTTGGGAGTTTCTGGCAAATATTCTTTGGTTCGAATCAAATTAATACGAGGCAAACATATCTATAGTTGTCAGCTTTTAAAAGGCAGATATCCAAGAGAGGTTGAACTAACAAGGACCAAAACAGGATAGTTTTCTAACCAAAAATTATCTACTATATGACAATGCGAGATAAATCTTCAATTCTTCATCTATATAAATCTTAATGCTTGACCTCATTTCCATCCTGCAGGCCACAACTCCCATACAGAGATCAATATATCCGAAGCATATTAGCATCCACTTGACACCCAATGGCCTCGCTCAAGTTCCTCAACATCTTGGCTTTCTGCATTGCTTTGTCTTTTGCAGGCATGGAAGTGATTCTAGCTGGTCGCCATCTCCTGCAATCGGCTCCTTTGCCTTCAATGCCAAACTTGCCAAAGCCCATGCTTCCACCAATCCCGACTATCCCAACTCTGCCACAGCCCACATTGCCAAACTTGCCAACTACCCAGCAGCCTTCCACCCTGCCTCCTCTCCCCAGCATGCCCTCAATTCCCAATATCCCTACTACTATCCCAAAGATGACATTGCCTCCATTGCCCGGCATGCCCTCAATTCCCAATATCCCAACTAATATTCCATCTATCCCATTCCTCACCCCTCCACCTGGAAACTAAGTAATGTTTGTATGAATTTCAGCAGAGTTGTGTGGAGCTTTCAGCAGCATTTCTCAGTTTAGATTGATCCATTGAGCATGTTCTATTAGCTCCTGAATTTCTATGTATAATATACCTATGTGTTATTGAGACACCATACATGTATTGTTCTCAGTTTGTTCTGGTTTTACTTGGTAATAAGATTTCCAGTTTCGCTTGAGTGGTTATAATTCAGACTCTCTCCTTCTCTTGATTAGAACGGATGCGATATTTCTACGCAACTTTATAGTTATATTTTGTTGACATCGCTTTTGAGGTCGTCAAGAATAAAGCAAGCAGCAATATAACAAGCACATTACGATTATTTGTCATTACCTTGTTACGCCTTTGGACCCGACACACACACATATTTGTTGTTTGGTACAAGAATCAAGTATACTAGTTGCAATATTTTAATTCATTTTTCCATCGTTTTAATATTTCAAAATGCCTGCTTAATTAACTTGGCAAAATATATTTTGATACAAGCATAAAGAACACAATGAAACATGTATCATCAGTTACATTTTCTTCTTACAAGGAAAGAAAAGAAGAAAGAAGAAAAAAACTTCCCCTGCCTAAAAATGTTTTACCAAACATATCATGTCTCATTATCCAAGAATAAAAATTAATTAGTTCACAATGGATAGTATAGATAAAATCCAATAAAAATCCGCAAGCACTAGGACGGAAAGCTTATATATTGCTTGTGTGATCCATAGTGTTAGTCGTGTGTAGATTTCTGGGCCAAATCCTTTTTCTTTCACTACAAATACTCAATGTACACGAAAATTGACAATCCTCCGCTATACCATTCAACTTTAGATCTAGCAGGAATTCTCTCTATAAGAGATTTCCAAAAGATTTCCAAAAGAAATATAAAAAGAAAATTGCATTATTGTTCATTTGTTAAAATGTGTACTACCCATTGGAGCTCAAGAAATACTGATAATTAGAAAACTCAGTTTGACTTGTATGTCACATTTACACTGCCGACTTTGATAGTTGTAGGATATCAAATGGCTAGACAACTATGAAGTGGAATATTGGCATTAGATAGTGAACAAACAAAACTCCACAAATAGAACTGAGAACCATTTTTTCCCAACCGAATTTGATGTTCAGTCCACCTACTATTTGGCTAGGTTGGACAAATGTTTAGTTGTAAGTTCCCCACAATAGACCTTGTTTTTTACATCCAGACAATAACACAGTTTCTCAACATCCGTGGTAAAACCACATCCAATTAAGGATGACGGCCTCTTGCAAGTGCTTCTTTTATCTCTTTCTCATTTTCATCTATAATCTTATAAATCTCCATGCACTTTCATTAATTTATGACCATAGGTTATCAAAAATTTTACAAATTATCTAAATCCAAGCAATTTCCACACTACAACAAAAACAACACAATGCGGATAGACATTCCACGTAATGGGTAGTTATCCACATTGTACAACAATCTCAACTCATTCGAGATGATATAAGGAGAAATATCATGAATAGCATTTTTGAGGAAATTACCTTCCCACGCTTCCAGCACGATAAACGGCAAAAGACTGTATCCAACAAGAGTATCCAATCCTTTAATTATCTGTAATACTCATACCATATATACTGGTCCTTGGCAGATTTCCTGAAACACAAAAATAGTTGAATATTAAATTCAAGAAAAAACACTAAGAAACCCCAACTCACAGGACTCTATAAATGCTAATGCGTTTTTCTACCTAACCCATTCCTAGAGCAGAGCCAACTTTTCATCACTACAAGCATTTTGCTTACATTGTTATAGACCTTACTACTCTAGCCATGCCTAGGAAATCTAAGGGTCGCCAGAAGTTGAAGATGGAAAAAATATCCAATGACAGCAATCTACAAGTTACATTCTCAAAACGTAGGTCTGGCCTATTTAAGAAGGCCAGTGAACTTTCCACACTCTGTGGTGCAGAGATAGCAATCATAGTATTCTCACCTGGCCACAAGGTCTTCTGTTTTGGCCATCCTTCTGTTGAAGCCGTCATTAATCGTTATGTCAGCAGAAATCCTCCCCCTACCTCAGGTTCCATTCAAATTATAGAAGCTCACCGCAATGCTAGGATCCACCAGCTCAATATGCAGCTGACTCAGGTACTAGTATGCAGGAACTTCTGAAACTGAATTTTCTCTTTTCTTTCTCTATTTTGCTCCTTCCATTGCAGTAGTCCAGAAACTATCCTTTTTCCAGAGACAAGTACAGCAATCTAACGTACATATGCTTATCAAGATATCTGAACAGCATAATTCCATTGCTTTTAAAATTGTTGTCAAAATTTGTGTGATAGATAATGGATGAATTGGAAATGGAGAAGAAGCGAGGCGAAGAGCTTGACCGGATCAGCAAAGCACGTCAGACTCACTGCTGGTGGGAGTCCCCCATTGAGGAACTTGACTTGCCACAGCTTGAGCTGCTCAAGGTGGGTTTAGAGGATCTCAAGAAGAAAGTAGCAAAGCAAAAGGAGCAACTTCTGGTACCCAGTTCAAATGCTACTCAAGGTTTCGCATCAGACTCCTATGGTGGGGTTCCTTATTTTGAGCCAGAGAATGATGGGTACGACAAAAATGTGGTACCCTATGCAAACAATATGGGACATTCATTACCTTAGATTTGATTGATTCTGTTGTTGTATTTGGAAATGTTAGCCACAGCCCCCTTTGTTTTTAGAAGGACAGGAGATTAGACTAGGGACCTCCTCTTTGGTCAACCACAGGTTTATGTTTAGGTAACAGCCATGACACAGTTGCTAGTGTTTCTCTACCATGTAACAGATGCTAATGTAAGTGCCAATTAATCATTAAAGACAACCCCGATGTTCAAGATTGGGTGAAAGCTATTAGATAGATCAATTCTACATCCTGCAGAATGGTGTCTACCAAGAATATATAATTGAGAGTCTTACATCTTTTGCATTAACTTGCGAGCACATAATGTCAAAATGGCATACCGATGGATATTCCCAAGTAATAGAACGTTTTACCATCTGAAGTGCTGAAATTTATGTTCAATTGAAGAACAAGTGTTAATTATATAAATGCATAACAAAAAGTAAGCATAATATATATACATATACAGCAGTTGATTAACTGTGATTGGAAACCATGAATGACAACCACTACTTTATGAAGCGTGTTATTGATGAATCTCAGGCATTTTTCCTCCAGTACTCGATAGTAAAGAGAGTAATTTCCCATTTCTTTCGTCCAATTGTCCCATTGCATAAGTTTCAAAGAGAATTTTGTTTTTTAGGGGGGAGAGGGGGTCGTTTGATGGACTGGATGTTCTCAAAGACGCAAATTCAAACACAAAACTAACAGAAGAGATGATTAAGGAAGATGCGAACCGAACCAAACCTAACATCCAAGTTGCGCAGGTAAAGTGGTGCAAGTGTTGGACAACGCCTTCCTTTTTGTTGACAGCACCGCTCAGATCCTCCATTAGATAACAGAACCTCTTGCCCCAAACGCCTTCCTTGAATCGAATCATGACAACGCCAGAAAATATCCAAAGAGGTTTCCTCGAATCAATCAAGCCTCGGTTTCATATTCCCCACCGGCATTATCATCATCTAAGCTTAAATGTAGTCCGGATTGGATTGGAATCCGCCAGCCCGGCTGCATGCCTATTTTGGGGGCTGACCCAGGGACGGGTGGGTCTACCGACGCTATTCGAGATCCGATCCGGTTTTCCGTCTGCCTAGGGATTTCATTAGAGAGAAGGCATTTTCGGGCTTTTATTTAAGCTCGGTCTTGGGCTAGCCTATTTGAACCTGAGCCTAAACCCAATATCAAATTGGATGGGTCACCTCTGGCCTTCCGGGGCCCATCCAAGAACGATCCGAGCCACGTCATCATTTTGTTTACCTTTTTTTTCTTTTGTTTTTGGTCTAATTTTTTAATTTTATTTTATTTTATTTTGTCTAAAAGGAGCCAACAGTAGTTCGACAGACAGCTTTTCAGGTGGTTGTGTAAGAATGTAGAAAAGTGCATATTTGTGTACGATTGAGCTTGTTTGAAATTTGACCATAAATGCCGTAGACGAAGTATTCCGCTGAATTCCTCCAAACTCGTTCCCTCTGAAATCTAAAATGCCGACACAAATGAGTAAGACACGAGCCGCTTGATCTCTGTTTTGTTGAACTGCTGCCCAAACTTTAGTTTTATGTTTGGAAAATGGGAAAATAAAGCCTCGTACATCAAATTCGCAATCCAGCTTATCCAACGGATCAAAAGCTAAAGAAAGAAATAACTGTTGAAGATAGCCAGTTTCGCATTAACTTCAATTATGTCCATCTCGGTTGTCCAGAAAGGAACCCATAGATTCGAAGTTCGACAGGTAGAACATCTAACCCCATTAACTATCAGCACTGAGGCTTACAATGCCAGAGACTGTACAACTAGCTTTTCAATCAGGCATTTTACCGCATATTTTCTCTGCGGCGCACATACCTTGTTCGGTCATTGTATCTTGGTCTGTCATTTGCTCTCTGTGGCTGTGGCTCCACCCTCCTCTGCCTTTCAGGTGGCCTTTGAACTATCTCTCCATTCACAAACAGCTCAGCTGCAACATAAGGAAAGGTATGAGAGGCAGTTATCATGAAGATAGGCATCTCTAAATTTGTACACCATTAAGAAAAACAAAAGGACATTATTCAAGAGCTCAATAAATATCAATAAGCAATGCCGAGACCAGATTCAGTTATAGAAACAGTTTGTGTATCATCTCCAATGATTCTGCAGCTCCATTGGGTAAAGGAAGAACATAACAGGTAATGAAAGAAAGCTTGATGTGAGTCCATTAGCATTCAAAGCTAGACATTGCCCCATTTTATTGGCTACTAGCTTTGCCAAGATGGACTGGAAGTCCGGAACAGATTCTACAGTGTAGTTCTAAGGCAAACAAATATAAAACTGCACCTCATCTCCCCTGATCTACCAACCCACAGGGAGGATGGAGCTAACTCACATCCAAACATTGAGAGGAAGTGCAAATCTATTTACACTCAGATTAAAACACAGACCTTAAGACCAATCAGTTTGCAAAGATAGACCAAGGATATTAAAGCACACCACGTCAATAGAAAAGATGAAGATATAAGATGTTATTTAACCTCACAATTGAATATAGCCTCATCAATGATATCAAAAAAGAAAAAGAACTCACACCAAAGGTGAACCACATACATCACTAATATCTAAAAAATTCTTCAGCAATCATGTGTCATCTCCACAGATCTGCAGCACCCATAGAATATACAAGCACAGAATGATATAAAGAAAACATTTAATCTAAGTCCATTAGCATTCAAAGCTAATCACTGCCTATGAGACTCTTTAGCTTTGCCAAGATGGACTATTCGTTCAAGGACAGTTCAACCATTCTACCGAACTTATTTATTCCATAGAAGATTCAAGTATTCCACTCCTCTTTCCAAACCATCATTTTCAGAGAACATAAATTATATTATCCTCCTCAACTTTGGATTGGAAGGCATACCATAGTCGAGAGAGAACAAGAGAAAAACAGTTTCTGTGTCATCAATCCCACAACCTTTGCTCACAAACAGAAAGATCAGAGCAAAAATGTTATTCTACCGAACTCATCTCAAATGCATGCAACTTGACCCAGTGACACAAAAAGCCAAATGTCAGAATGAAAGTTCTACAGATCAGCAAAGAACAGAAATTCTCAGAAGCTGAAAGTGCAAAAGTTTACCTCCATAGTCCTTGTATTCAGGGTCAACATAAGAATCAGGCAGGACAAATAGAACACCAGGCAACCCTGTTAACAGAGAACAAAAAATCAATTTCCCAACAAAAAATTAGAGCAACAAAAAAGGAGGAAAGAAATAAATTAAAAACAGACCTTCAAGCTTGTTTGAGGTCTCTTCATCAATCTCGCAGCCGAATCCAAAATACCTCTCACATGATACATTGTAAATCTTCTTCTTCGCCTCTTCCTCGCTGATAAAGATCAAAAAATGCAGCTCATATAAACCAATATATATAGCCAAAAAAATCACATGCTCTGACCATTGAATTTACACCCAATTTAATCAATATTTCAAATAGCCGATCCTCGTCACTCAACTACGAGAGAGTATAGAGAGATCCATTTACCTGCCAACGACTTTGGCAAGGGTTTGAATGTAACAATCGATCATCTGCTGCTTGGTGGCGCCCTCACCACCAGGCTTGTCCATGACAATCAGCCAATGCTCGTAATCACATCCGGGGAAAAGCGGTGCCATCTCGTTAGGTGGCCGGTCGCTGCTCGTCCCGGAGTTCAAGGGCGAGTAGGGCGTGTTGCCGGAACGGTTCACCCGGCAACGAATCGTAACAAACCGAGTTGCCGGGGCATCGGGTACGATGAATTTGGCGGCTTGAGAGAGTGGCAGAAGAGATCGGCGGGCGAAGAGGAGTGCCGTAGGGGACGGAGGGCCTGCTATGGATGCGGTGGAGAGAAGGCGCTTGGGAAGAACGAAGAGGGAGCTGTTGAGGTGGCGGGCGGTGGCGGAAGCGAGTGAGCGGGCTAGGGTTTGAGCCATTTTTGGGGCTTCGGTGGGAAGCGAGGAAATGCAGGTTTGTTTTGTAAAACAAATGTAAGTTAATAGAGAGCTTTTAGGCTTTTGCTGATTGGAGTCTTTGTAGGGTTTTGTGGTGGATAAGTTCGTGTCCTTATCATTTATTTATTTTTTTTCTTTTTGGGTCCGAACGAAGATGGTCCGATGTCTATAAATAAGAATAACAACTATATTGATGCTTTTATAAGGTTATTGAACCCCTCCAACATCTAAGAATAATAATTAATCTGAATTTTGAGAAGAGTTTTGTATGACTAAAAAGCATAATTCATTGACTAATGAAGCATTGTGTTTCCCTTCCAAAATACATGTATCAATAATGTTCTATGCCTCTTTTTTTTTTTTTTTTCTTCTAGATTTTATGTTTTAATTTTGACTCTTAATATTGTCGTCGATCGTCCTGATATGATAAGATATTAGGCTTGGGATTTTTCGGTTGCAATGCTATCTGGGCTGGGTTGGATTGGATTGGGCTGGGCTTATTGTTCTTCTTGTTTTGTAGTTTCTAGCAATTATCAATAATCTGCGACAACTTACACCTAACTGCCCCGAGCCACAACAAAGTTATAAGGCCTTTTTCTAAACATTAGTGAGTTGCAGGCCAGCCCATTTACCCGAAAGGCAGGCCCCTGTCATGCTATCATTGTATAGCACCATTAAATCATGGATGGATCTTCCTGCAGTTCTGAGCAGCAGTCCCCGCTCTCACACACGCATATAATTAGAGGCACTAAGCTCAATATATAATACTTCGTTATTTCCTTTTATGAGTAGCTTTTCTTATTTAAAAGGATTTCACATCCCCATTTCTTTATAATAATATGTGTATTACACCAATTCCTTGTCCTTAACCACAGACATTAACATCATCCTTAATCTTCATCCAATCACATCCCTAAATTTAACACAGTTTAACTTTATTTGATATATATATAAAGTAATAATAGAAAGCAAGTGCAAATCCTACTCATGCAACACATTTTCTTTCCTTTTACCAAAAAACAGAAGCTTAAAACAAAAAACAAAAAAACAGAAAATGAACTATAATTGTTGGTTAGTCGACTCACTTGGCATTAATACTTTTTAGAAAGTGCATTCTTAAGCAATCAAGGCAAGCAGGCCATATATTCAAATATATTATCAAATCGATTGACTTCAATATATCTGAATGACAAAAGATTAGTGGAGACTAATCGTTTCCCTTAGTAAAATTTCAAATATTTCCCAAGTGCTCACCAAAGGGGAGGACCCTATAATGTTATCTAACAAAAAGTTAATTTTGGTATATGATTTTTTGTTCCCGCCCTTCCTACGTATTTGGTGGGTCAATGGGGCCTGCAGGCTGCTTCTTGTTCCTCTTCTCCTCTCTGCTTCCCCACCTCTTTCTTTTTTTTTTTTTTTTTTTTTTTGTTATTAACAGTTCGTGGCAAATGGTCATAATAGACTACCAATGAGTAGTCAAGAAGCTTATGAATTAATAAATGTCACATGTCCATGTCGTTTGTGATAGATTCATGTTTTGTTATTATTGTTGGCATTATTGATTGATGGTCACCCCCCCCCCCAACTCATCATTAATCGTTCGTTTATGATACAATTTTCAGTAACTGGCTGTAAATTTTGTACTTGGGGACCTGGAGAAACTATTGCAAGGAAGACAGTTCCATCACTGAGAAATCAGGATGGGAGTTAAAAAGCAATTTTCAGTAACTGGTTGTCCTTTTGTTTTTTTTTTTTCTTTGTTTTTGTCGGTTAATTCATTTTTAAATTTTTATTATTAATCTATTAAAATATGAGGCGAAAGTTCCACAATCAACGGGCAACCAAATAAAATGTCAGGTCAGTTTAAACCATTCTGGAAGGTCAATTTAAAACAGTAGGATATCATATCATCAGAACGCTACACAAATAATAGGACCATAAACATTTTTGTTTTAATTTATTATTATTTTTTTCCCACTTATGTCTGAACTGAAAAGTTCTATATAACCCGAACGCTCCTTAACTGGCTCACCTCTGTAGGCTCAAAGCTCCTTTTGCTTCACATTAAGATCCATCTCACTTCTGTCTCTCTCTCTCTCTCTCTCTCTCTCTCTCTCTTTCAAGTCTCAAACTTGGGCATCTGTTGAACTCTCCGGCAAAGATAACAGCTTTAGTGTTTCACCGTAAGTAGCTGAATGATATCATTAATTTTCCCTTTGTTCTTCAAGGATAGTTTAATTCTGGAAGGAGAAATATCTTGAATTGGCTCTTTTCATTATAGTTGTTGTCGATCTGTTTTCGGGCTTTGTTTCCTCCCTTTTGATATTCGTTATAGTGTGTTTGGTGAATAGAAATGTCTTGGTTGTTGGGTTTTCTTTTTTAACATTACTAATTTATCACCTCAATTTTGCTTAATTCTATGTTTTTGGAAATCTGAAACCACTGTGGATCTTCTTGCTTGCTGATGATAATATGGAGGAGAAAAAAGTGAATTTGAATTTAATTTCGCCCTTCAGTGCTTTCTATGTCTTTTTGGATTTCTTTAGAATTGTAGCTCAATCTTTTTGCCTTTTTGGTTGACAACTTTTAACTTGATGTAGATTGCCATCTATTTGATTATATCCAGATACGATTTATCTCATCTATTACTTTGGGTTTCGCCTCTTTGCAGGGAATTTGTGTATATTTCTAGTTTAGGTGTCTCTGAATATTTCGATAGTGGAGTGAAGGGGGGAAAATGCCTTGGTTGACTGGATCAGTTGATGTGTTCCGCAAAGTTGCGCGCTTGAACTTGTATTGCAGGGTTATTCTGTAGATATTATCTCTTTCTGCTGTACCTTTCCTTGAGACTTTAGCCTTGTTCTTTCCCAAAACCATTCATGGGACCCAATTTCTTTCACGTTTTTTATCGCAGCATTTATAGGATCAGCTAAGAAGACCAGCAAGAATCAATTATAACTCATGTTTACATAGTTTCTTTTTGTGTTTGATCTCATCTCAAGGTTTCTGTTCTTGTTATATCCACCTTTTTTTTCACTGTAATTCCAGTCCATGTGTATTCAATCTGCATTCGACATTTTGCCCCCTTTTCTTCTATGCACTGAGTTTTGTGTAAGAACCTATTCCCAAACAGACTGAGTTATAAGTTGTCAAAAGAAGTGATGGTGTGCCAAGCAGCAAGCCAAACAAGTTTTCGAGCATTAAAGTATGAGAATGGATTTGCTGGGAAACCGACAATCATAGTTAGAGTTATTGCATGTTATCAACCATTGCAGGACTGCCAGGTTAGTCTCTTACAATTCTTATGCCTTCTTAATCAATTTTCTGTTTGCATAATTCACTTAGTCTACATGTCCTAACACATGAATTACTAATCTGTTTGGTCAAGTGCTAAATTCTGCAACATTTCTCAAGTTTTAATTGCACAACAGTCATCTGTACCGGGGAATAAACTATTTGGTGCTGGTATTGTTTTCCACAGGCTGAATATTTCCGTCATTTGCTTAAACCGGTCACGTAGATTGATTCTGAGTTTGTATTATAAGATCAAGCTGGAAGTTGTATTTTTCTGCCTTTTCTTTTTTGTTGTTCCTCAAAGAACTGAAAGAAGCAGCAGTTAATTCTTCGTTGAATATCAAAACACTACTATTGGTATGTTCTCACATCTCTTTTAATTCTCAAGCTAAGTTGATCTGAGGATCAGCTTCAGGTTACTGTATTTCATATGTTTTAATTTTTCATATGCAGGAAAAACTACTTTAGTTGGATGGTTAAGGCGACCGACTATATCTGGTGTTGTCCACCACATTGTACTTGGCAATCACCAAATTTGAATGGCACGAGCTCGATGCTGGAGCCTCTAAAACAGGGATGTTTGTCATCAACAGCAGACTTGAGCCCCGGCAATTGCATGTTTTCTGCAAATGTGGCAATGCCAGGGTTTGCTAATGTCCCAAGTTTGAAGGTGCGGCAAAGAAATGAAGTCTGTGGTTTGCCTCCTTATGTGCCTCCTCACTTCCAGAATTTGCTTCCTGTGGCAAACCCCTGTCTCAATGAAAAGCTGTCTGTGTTTTCTAGTGGGCTTAGTGTGCAGGCTGGACCAAATACAATGCCTCGATGTCAAAAGAGGTTTATTATCTTTGATCAGTCCGGAAATGGAATGAGGCTTCATTTTGGTCCCTTTAATTCTACCAGCCCAGTACCAACCATGGCTGCCACAAAACCTATTTTGGATTATGATTTGCAAAATGGGAAAGGTGTGGCTGGAATGGATTATATGAATCTAGCAAAGCCGATGTTGCAAAATGTCTCAGATGAAAAACACTTAAGTCATGAGGAAAGTGAGATGCATGAAGACACTGAAGAAATCAATGCGTTGCTATACTCAGATGGGGATGGCTATGATGCTTACAGTGATGATGATGAAGTAACCAGCACTGGTCACTCTCCGATTGCACTTGGACTAAATTATGGGACACAAGAACATGTGGATGAAACAACAGAGGAAGTTGCTCTTTCTGATGTTCCAAACAAAAGGCAGAAATTGCTGGATGGTGGGTATAAGAAATCAGCACTAGCAGACACTGCCAGTTCAGTTAATGTGGAAGGACCTAACGGTTGTGTAGAATCTATAGGCCAAATCCAAGAAGAGGAAGTTGTTTCCAAATTGGGAAACAAGCAATTGAAAAAAGATAAGATTCGTGCGAAATTAAAATTTCTCAATTGCATAGTTCCTGGTGCAAAGGATGGGGACCCACTGTTGGTCCTTGATGAGGCCATAGAATACTTGAAGTCCTTGAAGCTCAAAGCGAAAAGTCTAGGGATAGACTACTATTGAGTTGCATACTCTCAAAAATGTTGGCTAAGGTGTGGGAGGAAGAATGAAGAGAAAGTGGTAGTCTTTAAATTCTTGGCTTGAATGATTGATGAGTTTGAAATCACTGCACAGCTTTTCTCATGTGGGGGCTCCTTTTTTGGACTTTTTCCCCCTCAAGAGATGTGCATGATGGCCCAATAAAAGAGGGAGAAGAGGTGGGAAAATATATCAGTTTATTTGCAGGATTGAAGTAAAATGGCGTTATGTTTGTTGACCCGAAATGATTATATTTTAGCTTTATCGTGGATTAAAAGTTAACAAGGAGCCATAAAGATTTGAACGCATGGGGTGACAAAGATGGTGCTTAAGTGCGGGTTTAGTGCATGCGCGTTAGGCAACTTGGGTCCCACTATCTACTCTCTCTTAGCTTTTATTCTATGCTTGCTTTTGTCTTGTCTTTACCCTCGGCTTGAATCGTGTTGGCATTAGGTCCTTCTAAAGCACAAAGTAAGTTTTCTGGTTTGGCAGTTTGCTTTTGACAAGTTGTATGTCATCTTCAACAAGCGGGTCCACTCGTGCTTCAAATGATCCTGTGAAGGCTTCTTTTCTTTTCACGTGTACGGTGCATTGGTGGCTATGGTCCGTGTACTTGTACGTAGAAGCGATGCATCTTTAAAGTGTGAAGTTTTTGTAGGTCTTGATAGTCGTGTTTTGAGTGTTGGTGATTGGGAGTGCTCCTGCGTGTCATTTTGTTGTTCTTGTTAACCTTTTGTGAGTGTCTGTAATGAAAAAGAGAACATAATATTATGTGATCCCATTGCTGTATGAATGTCTTCTTCTGACCTATTGAGTACCGTGGGACCCAATGGATCCTGGGATGATTTTATACATATTATGGAGTGCACTGGTGCAACGAGGATGTGTGCTTTACCCCCCCCCCAACCATCTTTAAAGGTTTAGTCGGTGGGCATAAAAGGGAAAAGGGTTTCATCAACTTCTCATTTTATGTCCCAATAAAATTTTCCCATCCTGCGTGATCAGTGGATATTTTCATAACAAAGGAGTAAATCAACTCTCGCATGGGTCGGGTAATTGATAGCAATGGAATGAAGATAATAGGTGTTGGATCAGTACACTTACATCATGTGGTACTCCGTTGACCTACTTAGCCTTTTGTTTTTCTGTTTTCGCTCCATCATGGCTTTCATTGCTTTCAACTACAAAAACCCTTTTTTTTTTTATTTCATGGGAAAATTAGCTTTAATCTCCACTTTTCCAACCCAACATTAGCTTGAACCTCACCCACCCATGAATGGTACTCGCAAAGAGTGTTCATTTCTCATAATTCTTGAAGGAGTTAAAACCTACTTTTGTATTCGTCATGACATTCAATTGTCCTGACCAACATATGGAAGCCTGAAAGTTAAGAAGCAAGCAGAAAGTTGATGCAAGTTAAATATCTGGATTCAAGTTTCGCCTAAAAGATTTAAGATAACAAATTATCTGATGATGTTATTGTTTACAGCTCAACGATCCTCCTAATAATTTGCCATTTCTTATATTAATCTTGATAAAAGTCATGTGTCATAGATTATACAGTCTAGAGAGTCGGTGCATTGCTCCATTAATCTTTAATATGGATAGATAATTTGTTTGCAAAGTGCAAGCTTACATGGACGCACTCTGGATCTCCAGTTTTTTCCCTACAGTCTATCTGGATAACCACTGCAGGGTGCGCCACTTTGAAACCAGACAGATTGCCTTGAGTCACAGCTGCAGATCTTGATGTTGAAATTTAGGATCTGAATGAGGATTTTCAAAGCAAATTCTGTTGGTCAACGGGTTCCACTTTGATCACAATATATTGGGCCTTGGCAACGCCTGCACGATTTGAAACGATCCAAACCAACAGTTTTTGTGTTGAAATTCATGATACAGGCATGTTTATACCAAGCATACCTGTGGTTGCATTCCACACGTTGACTCAGAGGCACCAAATGGTGTTGGTCAATAATATTCTTCCCTTTTTTTGGGTCATCGGTTCATAACTTTCTTCTGAAATTTGTGATTGCTGCAAGTTGTATAGCATAATTGCTTTTTGTCACTGACTTTATTCTGATTATGCTTGTATAGATTTGGGCCAGTGATCATCATTTACGCCCCTTCCCGTTTCTTTTACAAAGTCATTCCCGTTTCAGTACAGATTGGCTTCCTCTCTTTCATTCTACTGTAACTCTAAAATGATAGTTTTTGAAGTGCACCTGCAAATGGCTTTTGGCCTCGTCTAAGCACATAAAAGCTCTTTTGAGTCCATCAGCACGGCAAAAGGATAGCTTTTGCTGAAAGCAAATGTTGTCTGAATTATATGTTTGGATTCGTGGTGGTGGGAGAATCTAAACCCAATTCCTCCACTTACCGTAAGGAATTTCTCATAGTACATAAAGTGATAGCAACATGAAATATTTGGAAATGACTGCCAAATGTCCCGAGACATTTGCTTTATGTTATGTCACCACCAAGTGTGTCTATAGACAATCATCAGAACCGTATTCTGAAGTTGAATGTGCCTGGAACCAATGCCTCCAAATGTGGCACTATTAAAGACCATTGCCCAGATACTGTGGCAACTTAG
The DNA here is from genome assembly GCA_021464305.1 of Kandelia obovata. Taxonomy (NCBI): domain Eukaryota; kingdom Viridiplantae; phylum Streptophyta; class Magnoliopsida; order Malpighiales; family Rhizophoraceae; genus Kandelia; species Kandelia obovata. Next base: position 11,516,150 of record CM038472.1, on the reverse strand, counting down.
TTTCCATATCTTTATTTCTCTGATGTTTAAAATCTTTGTGATTTTGGGTATTTTTGGTTCAATATATTGCATCAGTCGAAACCTCTTTTCATGCCAAGGTGAGATAGATTTAAGCAGGGGCCTTGTCGTGTTTGTTCCCCACTGTTTATCATGAGTATCAACTTGCAGCTGTGGCCTGTACAACCTTTGAATTTTTCACCCATTAGAAGGTAATTATCGACAGAGGCCTTTCGAGCAAAAACTGCAAACAATCTTTGAAATGTTAGATGATTAATCAAGGTCCTTTCCCATTCAAAGGAACCATTGGGAGCAACTTTTGCCAATAGAAGATCTCATGGAGATATACACTGTACACTTGCAATCAATCACACTGATTTTATAGACACGTCATATCCTCTGCATTCATAATTGAAGGACATGGAAAGTCTAACTTTGGCGTTGAAATGTTTGTCTTTGCTTGCAATTACAACAGGGTTTCCATCAAGAACAGTTCTATCTATCGCATATCTAGCCTTTCAGTTTGCTTGGCTTCCCTTTTACTTTCACTTGATTGTTCATGTTAAGTTGATTTACCTCATATGATAGGAAAAATATGAGAGTGCAGTATCACAAGAGTGTACGAAGATTAGTCAGCTGTATCAGTTAAAAACCAAGTACTATTCGGACTAAGAATTGACAAATTCTGCAGATGACGAAGCAATATATTTTCGTCACAGTTTTGCTTGCACTATTTTTCTGAGTTTATTGCTAAATGTGCAAGGATACAAAACAACGGAAAAGCATGAAATTAAAAGAAAGAAAAACAAAGATCTTTGCACTTCCAAGGAAATAAGAGAATACGGGAAAACAATAGGAACACGGAATTGAAACTGAGAAGGATTACTTTCCATGACAGCCCTCTCCATTTTGTTTCTCAGGAAATTGAATTTCTCCAGCTTCTAGGCGTCTTTGTCGTCTGTTCTCCTGCAGCTGCTACCTCAGGTCCAACATCTGGGTTTTCTAGAGTTGTCATCTTGGTGAATTTGCTCAGCTTCTTCCACCTAGTGGCCCAGGCTGACGCTTGTTTCTTATTTGTCATCTTGTCAAACTGTCTCTGCAAATTTTCCATGTCATTTTGGAGGTCAAGGTACTTAGCCTTTACACTTTCCAGTTCAAATTTAAGCATATTGATGTCCTTCTTAGCAGCTGTCCACCCTTCCTGGAATGACTGTGGTGTCCCCTCAAGTAGTGTTTTCCAGTTTGGTATCAAGGGCTGGTAATGCGCTTCACCGGCTTCTTTCAGTGAACTGTTGGCTATTGCATTGCTTATTTTTACCTGTTCCGAAAAGAGTACGTGTACAACTACCCTAAGTGGCAGTCTTTCATTTTGAGCAGCGTGCATACAGGCATCAATTGAGAGTTTCTGGCAGTCCATCACTCGGCAGAGGCGCTTCCTTTCATGCTCAGACAGTGTTGGATGGGCCTGTTGAAAAACAGATACGGAGTCGCAATCTAAAGAAATCTTAACAGACAAGAAACCAGATTCTCAGAGGTTTTCAAAAAATAACCAAAAGATTTATCCAGTTGGCTCATCACTTTTTAAGGTTAAGGAATACACCATGTTAAGGATAAACATCCCCTAGAGAAGATGGCAAAGGAAGGTTTTACCTTAAGGTAAGAATCGACGGCGCGATAGAGTCCATCATCACTGGTTCTTGCAGATTCAGGCAAGGCTTCTGCCAGTACCTGAAACTTTGTCAGAGAAAGGCTTCTGTCCCTGGCTACCTCTGTAAGATAGCTGTCCACAAGCCTTGCCACTTTCATCTTGGCATTTGGATTTGTACCCCTCTGAGTTTCTGCATACACACGTGCATCTGTATATGATTGTCTGCTTGAACTCAAACTTTCTGTCTGCTCTTGAACTAGAAAATGCTCTAAGAGCCTCTGCACAAGATCGACATCATACAATGTCTCACTTTTATTGTAAGAAGGAATTAGAAGGTCCGCCAATGTTGCCTGCTCAAATTGCATTCCCACACGTTTCTCCAATTCAGTAACCAAAGCAGGCGCTACTTTTAACATGTTTGCCATTCTTAGAAGGCGAAGGAGGAAGCTGCAAGAAACACTATCCTTCTGCGGTGGAATTATGCTGATCAGGCTTTCAATGATCATGCGCTGATCTTTGGCCTGAACTGAAGGAGGGTCATCTCTGGTTCCTGCCACGATCATTTGGAGTCCCCCTTTCCAACTTTCGCTGCTACTACTATTACTAGTACTACTAGTGCTCCCTTCATCCGCCGATCTTGACCCATCTTTGATCAAACCTGGAAGCCATTTCGCTCCATAATGCATTATTGCAGCTCCGATCAATTCAAACCTCATTCCCTTTACCTTTATTGCAGTAATGACCCTTACAAAGTGATAAATTCTTAGGAGTGAAATATCTTCAAACCACCAATTGGGAGGAACTGGCTGGCTTCCACTGGGACTTGAGTCCTTCATGTCATTCCATTTCGGACTAGAAACTTTAGGAGGCTTTCCTGTGTATGCCCACCTTATTCCTTTCGGATTGGCACATGCCTTCCAAGCAATGGACTCGCTGCAGCGCCGAACAATTTGAAGGTTTTCTGCCCATGGTGAGAGCTTTTCACAACTTTTTAGAACTAATATAGAATCCCTCCATGAAGATAGCACCACATAACTGAGAAATGCTTCAGTTTTGAAAATTAGATTGCCTTCTTCCAAGTCCTCTGTCATTTCGAGGTACTCTGCAGCACATCTAAGGCCAGAGATATTGGCTGGTGTCAGATCAACAGCAATTCCATAGCAAAACTTAGCTGCAAGCTCGAATGCCTCAGGACCACCCGGAAGATCATCCAATACAATCTTGTTCAGGCCCGGGTCACGCGATTCATATATTAATCTGTTTATTTTTACACTCCTAGAGAGCAGTGGATACTTTCACAAGAACGGAATTATGGAAGGCAGTGAGTCATACAATTCAAGTAACTATCTTGATAGATATTGAATTACTGATTTGGAGTCTTACAAAAGAAGTGAAATTAAAGCAACTGAGGATTAAAAAGGTACCTTGTGCAAGTGGAAGTTGACACCTTCAATCTGAACAAGAAGATCGCTTGGAACATCAGTTGCAACATACCTAAACATAAATTACATCCATCAAACGTTTAACAACTTAAAAATTATCGTGAAATGTGAACAACTAGCTGACCTGGTATGAAAAAAAAAAACAGAACTTTTCAGTGTATCCAATTAACTTTTTCAAGAGAATTTACACATTACTCCCAAAAGAAAAATGGACCAAAAGCTGAAAAACTCCAATCTTTTGAGGAAGTTTTATACTACAGCATTAGAATTCCAATTCTCTTACATACCATGACTGGTCCTTTAGCTCAAATCCATCGGTCTTGACACCCTGCTTGCTTGAGGTAAGAACTCCATTGCCATAATCTCGACAACCAGCGGATTCGGTCTCCGAGTCCCACATGGTGCTAAACAAAAACCAAAGAAAAAGTTTGATAGGATTTACTCAGAAGGAACAGCTTCTAACTTGGAGTTGGAGCACCGAAAATAAGTGGGAGAGCATGAGAGTTCAGCACTCCGAAAGCAATCCCACATGGGATGCTTGGAAGTATCTTGAATTGTCGGCTTCTTGAGAATTTTCAAAAACCCTTTACATTACAGGCTGTGAAGCAATGGCCATTTTTTGATCATCTTAAGGTTAGCTTGCATTACTTTTTATGCTAGTTTTGTAGTTTATTGGGCACTCTTTTTTCTCTCTGCATAAAAACTGAGACTCTGAGATTCAGATTATGATGTATTTCATATCTACTTTGCTTGCCATATCTTTTCTTAAAGTCTTGACCCCACGACCGATGGTCTTGCTCGCTTAAAAGATAAAAGCCTAATTACACAGTGATACCTCTGAAATCAATGACATAGCTGAAATTTTTGGGAACGAGTTCGATTAGATAGCATCTTAACTTCAAATACCCTAAAAAAAAAAGAAGAATTGACTTATGAATGTCGATGCTAAAAATTAATGGTTCATGTGACATTTTTGTTTAATCTCGTTTCAAGGGATACTTAAGGTTATATACTAAGACTCTTTTACTAAATGACAAGACCTACAACGTAGATCAATAATTTTTAAGTCTTCCACCCTATTCATGTATCATTTACTAAAAAATTTTAGTGCCTCAATATTATTCTAGTCGGATAATCCTTTGTAATTATAAGGATGAACAATTAGGGCACTTGTATGACTAGTATTGACTGCCCCTGAACTACAGAGACCATACAAATGGGGAATCTGGATAGAGGCTGCTCCTGATTGTACAGATCGGTAACTTTTTTAATGTTACAAGATCACATGTTCCATACATAGAATCCAATTTCCATGGGTCCCCATTGCTTCTTATATGCGTACAAAATTCAATTTCAAATTGCCTATCGAGTTGTTGGTGGGTCGGGTCCATCATCCCTGTCAAAAGAGAGTTTATTTTGCAGTACAGGGAGAAATGATAAGCATGCCCACCACCATTTATTAGATTAGTTGGATTTACAATAATTTTTTGCCCCCCTCATCCGGCAGGTGGTGACTTTGGATCAAGTTTTTTTTTTTTTTTTTCTCCTTTTCCTTTGGTAAGTCGGTAAATAAATTCTATCGATTAAAGAGAATGATCGATCAGGTTATCAAGAATCCTTAAAAAATACAATACCAATTCAGTCAAGAGTTGTGTCAGAAGAAATAAACTATCACCAGGGCTATATAATTGGACAAGACAGGTTGCCACTCTTGGTATACATACAAGCTGAGTGCGATAAACCCCAAAATCTAAATCAAAGAGTTGTTGCCTGTTTAAACATTCTCACCATTTATATTCCTGAATTGGACGGGAGATTGCTTGACGATTATTTTCAGTTTCATTTGTAAAGAATCTTCTCAGCGTGAATTGGTCAACTGGGTTGACCACTAAGGTAATATAATAATCACCTTACTTAGAAAATCTGAAGCTACTAGTACGCCTAATAATGAGTTGTTTTCCTGATTTCGTTTGGAGAGAAGCAGATTGGACAATGGGCAATTTAGAAACCATTCCACCTAACAGCTATGGAGATGAGGCCGGTGGGAGCCATAAGAATTCTAAGGTGGCAAGTCAATTAAAATTTAGAAACCGCAATCTTTCTCTTATTAAATCTGTTGTCTAAAAGATCTTATTGAGCATTTTAGAGAGATTTTGAGACTAAGATATCTTCTTTAGAAAATTCAAAGGACTTGAATGCCATTTTTTTTTTTTTGGGTGAACTGAAAAAAGTGCATTTCAACCCCAAGAACGTAGAAGACTCTTGAGACTGAAAGACACAACAGGAGGGGCTTTGCAAGCCTGTCACAAGCAGAAAGGCCAACCAAAAAGGAAGACATAGGGCAAGCACTTTGGTAAAGAAGCTGAAATTAGCAAAACAACTGACAAAAAGCTGTACTTACCATGTGAGTATTGATAAAAGGACTAATCGCTTGTCTAAATTATACTGGAGAAGACTTAGATATTATCTGCAAGGTTTACAAGGGGCACTCAAAAAGAATTTGTAAAAGCAAAGACAAGCACCCTCAGCAGAAGCCATCCTTTTTGGATACCAATAATCCTTTCTCCTTTCTCTGGTTCTGTTTTGCTGTCTTTGTTGTGTGTTACTGCTGCCAAAAAAAAAAAAAAACCAGCAAGAAAATCCAGAGGTTTTAAGCTCGAAACCAACAAAATGTGTAGAGTTTAGAACTGAATCTCTCATACATCCACTAATTGAACGATCCAATAATCAACCATTTTCTTGAGTCCATTTTAATTAAAAAGATCTTCAGTATCATCAGACGCTTGCCAACTCAAATGCTTTTTTGAACCGAATTAGTACTCTTGTTACTTTCAGACTTTCAGTGTCGTAACTACACACACCATATTAGGAAACCCAAGTAAAAACATGTGAAGTATCTTTCCGTTTCTGCCATTGAGATGTGAAATTATGGTAGCTTAGTAAGATGCCCCGTCTCGTGTACACATATTGTGGACAAGCTCAAATTGACACCGCCCTAATAATTGGGTGATGGTAAGGTTCAAATCGCTCACTTTTTTATTTTTTATTTTTTTATATATGTCTGGTCGCCATAGTCTCGATTGTAATTCTCTCATGGACAACCAAGTTATTGATTGTGATTGAGCTGTTATTTGAAAGAGGAATCATGCAATAATTTAATTTTTTTTTTTTAATAATATTGAGTATTACTCCCATCAACATTAACTTAAGTAAGATCATTCCTGGCAAACCCAAATGGAAACAAAAAAAAAAAGGGTGGGTGACAGGCGTTCCATTCTATTCCCACACTCCTATCAATATTAACTTGTGTACGATCATTCTTGGCAAGCCCAAATGGAAGGATGTGAAAAGCATAGGTATTAAAAAAATGGTGGGTGGCAGTCGATCCACGTGGCCTTCAATTCTATTCCCACCTGCTTGTCCCCATTGATTTATCCGCTGTTGGGGTTTAGCAGGACACTGATGCACAGAAGCCTCGACTTGATAAAAGGGCTACCCCAAGCTGCTGGGCCCTTTCGATGTACATCTCCATTTGCCTCGATGATTTACGAAAGAGCATTCCATTTAATTTCCAATTTTTCTCCCCCCCCCTTTTTTTTTATTGACCCTTTTGAACGACAACTTGCTTTTGGGTGAGTGTGGAATGCATTTGGTTTGTGGGTCGTCGTTCCACTTTCTCATTTGGCAACCGCGGCACAGATTTCAATCCAACCCTGCAAATGTTATGTTTTGGCCCACTCCGCCTTCGAGTTGCAAATAAAAAAACAAAGAGCTTTCATGATTGTGATGTGCTTTAGTAAGGGTCCACTCTAATGGGAGGGTCCATTCCGGGATTATTACTTTCATTAAGGTTGATGTGAATGTCTCGGTCCCCAATATATTTTTCAATGGTTTTTTTTTTATTTATAGAAATTCGTTTCCTTAGCCATTTGGAAACAGGCTAAAAAAGTCCACGATCATGTTGGAACGCCTAAACCTACCCTTTATTAGGGAGTTTAGGGGAAGCGAGCTTTGCTCGAGTTGGACTGGCACAAAGTAAATTAAAGAGAAATGAAGTCTTTTTTAAAAAAAAAAAAAAAAGTCTATCATTCTACTTGTAGAAGTCCTACAGCTTGGGCACATCACAGTGAAGAGAATATGTGGAAGACAAAACAAAATGATATGAGAAATTAGGCGTTTGGCATCAACCTGAGGCTGATTTTCTTGCAACATTTCTTTTCTCTCAGTAAAAATCGAATACATGTAGCTCTCTCTTTCTAAATAGGTGATGTAGCAGATTTACTCAACCATGTGAATTACGGGTTTGTCACAAAAATGCCCGTGATATACTACTAAGATTATATTGTATTCTCGTTTATTATTATCATTATTATTTTGAAATAAAGATTTTGTTTGTGCATCCAATTTGATAAAGAATTTCCAGTTAGCTACAAGCACAACCAGAAACTGAATAAGTTCTCTCAGCGGATGACTCCTCTTTCACTTCACTGAGATCATCCCCACCCCACTCAGCAAAATGGGTTACATTCAATCCAATTTCGCATTCAGTATATTGACATCCCTTCTACAGGTACCTTGACGTGGACTTTCAACGCCTAGTTTGCAGAACTTCAGCTATTAATCATCCTGAATGAACTGTGAACCGATAAAAAGGGCATAAGAAGCATGGTCACTGTCCGTTTGTGGGGTTGTGCTGTAGAAGTCTCTGGGTGCACATTAATCTTTTAAGTTCAAACTCTAACAAACTCTATTAAAAGCTACCCAGTAGTTACAGAAGACATGAAAGCCAATGGGAAGATTGTAGATATATAATAGTAATAATAACCATCATCAAGGATTGGCTCCAGCGGAAGTGTTCTGTTGCCGGAATTCCTCATCAGCCTTCCTCAAGAACTGGTCCCAACCACTCCCTGGGCCTGTATCCAAATAATCTTGTGGAACTGCAGTTTTCAGACCTGGTCGAATTCCACAATTGCTCTCCAAAATTCTGAACTCCACACCATTCCCTTCTTTTCCACACTGCTCTAATTCCTCCCATGTAAAGAGGAGCGGAAGAGTAAATGCACCCCAAGGGTTAAAGTCCACAATCTTAACGCGCTCATCCACTGTCACATAGACATCAAATGTGTATTTTTCCGATTCGAATTTTGCCATAACATTATCAATGAAAAAGTCTTCAATCAACAGCTGAAGATGACCTTTCCTCTCAGCCAGATCAGGGTAAAATGTAGTGACATCACGCTGCGAGATTCCAACTAGTTGCTGACCCCAAACAAAGCAGCGGAATTCTGCATCAGGCAAGAAGCGGGAATACCACTTGCGGAGTGCAAGGAAGAAACTTCGGGGCCTTGACAAGGTTTTATCACTACATGAATCATAGGCATGGCACAAATCATGGACTAACGAATCGGATGATCGTAGCAATAGTGCAATCTCGCTGAAGGAAGTGCAACAGAGGGTTCCACATGTGCTAATCCAAGCAGAATCTTTTGGTGAACTCCAGTTCAGTTTGGGGAAAGCTGCACCGCCAAGGGTTTCAATTGATTTCTTGATATCCAATTCAAGTTCTGGGAAAGAAGGAGGCAATGGAGGTTCTTCTGCATCTTCTCCAGATCCTTCTGAGACTTGATAATCTTCTTCATCAATAGGATTCCTAATCCTATTGGGTAAGGCATCTTCATTTGAGATGGACACGGGAAGGAGGAAAGGCCCGGAATCATCAAGAAGGTACTCGACAAAAGATTCAGGAAGTTCGTGAATTATGGTTCTGATGGATACTGATTTGAACTTTGGGTACCATTCCTGAATCTGACATCTGTTCACTTCTTCTTCCTTCATGGTCTATACTGATAATTAGTAGCTGCAACAAAAATGGCTTTAGTTATTTCTCTCCCCTATGCAATCCGGTGGAAATGCACATGATTGACAATAAGCATACATATACACCTCTCATTTAACACTTTCCTATGTAGTTACCAATTAGTTTAATGAGCAAACGAATTTAATTTTTCTGCGGATGAATTGTTATGTAAGAGGTGAAAACGTGGGAAACCCAACAACATTGTACTTTACCTACGTAAAACACCACCACTAACTACTCTTCCTTCTAACGAAACCACCGACATACAGATTAGAACATCCAAAATCAGCAATTAAAAATTACATAACAGAACCCGTAACGTAACTACAATTATGAAAGTGAACAAGAACTAAAGACAGTATTAAGCAAGAATACCCAGTAATCGTAAGCGTGAATTGAAGAGGCTCTTACCCTCAAGTGCTTCTCAGTGGGCTTTGCGAAGGGATTGCGGCTGCGGTGGCTCGAGCACTAGCCGGGTCTCAAAGCTCTCGGATTGTCTGTCACGACAGCGCCGGCAATTGAGATAACTTGCGACCTGGCTTGGAGTGCTTATTGGAGATTTTTATCAAATATGCGGTGGGCCTTCAATAACGGTTCCGAAATTGGACCTCTTTCCGTCAACTTAGACACCCATTGGCAAATAGCCGGTAGGTAGGTAGGTTGTGCTGCGCTTTAGCTCTCAAAGCAGCAATTTTTTTTAGGAAAACGGTGTCGCTTTAATGCAGCTTTTCACTCTCTTTTTTTTTCTTATTTATTAATTTTAAATAAAGCCTTGAATAAAAATAATTTTTAAATTTTTATGGGTCGATATAGGCTGGATTTATTAAAAGAATAATGTTAAATATTATGAAACTTTTTTTCATTTATCATATGAAAATATTGTTTTTATTAAAATAAATAATAATTTATAATAAAAAATAAAAAATTTATCCATGTTTAATATTATTTAAAATAAAATAAGCTTTGTCTGGCCGAACTGGGGTTTTAACATCTTTCGTCCAGGAAAGGAAAAGGGCCACTTTCATTTTTGTCAAAATTTGCTTATTTTGAAACGATTTTGTGTCCTCAATATATGTAACAAAATAGATTAGAAAAATCGATAAAATTTATGTAAGATGCTCTGATACCGCGTGCTCTCCGGAAGTTTTGAGCCATTGGATGACAAGTGGAGAAGGGAACGGCTGATAGAAGGCATTCAATCTCTTTGGAAATTGCAATAGCCCATTATTTTTGCTGCCTAACAAGGTCTCTCTCTTTCCTAATAAGAACCAAAATAACTGGTAGAAATTAGCCTCACATCGTCACGATTCAGTAGAATTATGAAAAGTGGAAATTACAACTTACAAGGAATAAGCAATCAGAAAGGAAACGACAGCAACATCGCCTGCACCAAGAAAATTAGATAACCTGCTGAGAGACAGACCCCAAACAAACAAAATCAAGAACCAGTGCCTACCAGCAATGCAAGCTAACGTAGGACAAATTCACATGCGCGCGCGCACACACACACGAAACATTATTTGGTGAACAAGTTGAAACATAGCATGTAAAATCGAGTGCTTAAGTGGTTGACAATATGTGAGGCTTGAACTGAGTAGCTAGCTAGGCCCATCTAGTTGGGAAAATAATATATATATATTTCCCATATCGGTGTGCATACATACTTGTGTGATTGAACATCCAAGCCGTAATCAATAGTTGGTATTCCCATCCCAAATTGGGAACAATCACAGCAAAGATGTGCAGACCGCTTAACTAAACACATTTGAGCCATGTTATTAATATAGAATCCGTCAGATATTAGAGTATAAGTTATGGTTAGGCCACCGGAAATGTGTGTTTCGCAATTACATAAATAAGAGAGTAATAAGCAAACTAGAAGACCGTGGGGGATTACCTCTCTAACAAAATGATAGCTCATTGACAGGGAAACATGCTCAATGTAAATATGGGTATCACCTGAGAAAAAAAAAATCACCATTAAGAGAATTAAGAGAGAAATGCAAGCGAGATATGGAACAACAAGCCGCTCACAGTGGCGAGTGACTAGCCAACAGTACTACTCATAGATGCATGACCAAAAATTACCCACATATACTTTGTTGTTGTTTTTGTCAGACGAACTCATGAACATGTTAATTAATGAGGAAAGGATAGAAACACAACACATATAGACCAAACATATATCTACTAATCCAACAGAGGCAAGGCAACTAGCAGTGATGGGTACAAATAAAAAGTAGCCACAGTATCAAAAGGATATCTATGGAAACAACACCACACCTCCAAGAGCAATTGCATGGCTGATGACCCTAAAAGGTTCGTCTATTTTCTGTGCATAGATTACTTAATCACCACTCAAAATTAACAGGCATGACAACTTGAGAAGGCAAATGTAATCCACAACAAAAGTGATGACACAATTGATAAAATGGGCAAAGATAAGAATATGTAATGTTAAAATATAAATATAAAAACTTTGGAGAACATGTGCAGAAAATGACAAATTGAGAAGACACGTAATTACAATAGTTAAGAAGATCCCCCCAAAAACAAGGCATAGCTGCACGGGTAATGCTAATAGAGACCTTGGAAATTTTGGAGAGAATGACATGGAAACCATCTGGAGCAGAACTGATAGCATGCTGACATCTGCCAATGATTCAAAGAGATGACTAACACACATGTATTGTGTTAAGCAAAACAAGATATTTACCGCCAATCACAACTTATCACATTCAATTTTTCCAATAATGTGACTGACAAATATCATGTTTTAATTACTTCCAGATGCTAGAAGGAAAAAAAAAACAAAGGGTAAAGATTGATTATTATACAAACTTTCATCTACTGAATTCAACATATGCTATGCAACTTAACATAGATTTCTAACTAAATGCTCAGGACAGGCACCCGCCACAACAACTAAGGTTTGGCCTGAACATGACACCAAATCAGTTTAGAGACAGCAGGATCAGAAAAGAGGTACGCTGCTATGATTAATTAGTATCAGAAAAACGAGCCCCAGCCAAAACCAACAAGAATTCAACATATGCTATGCAGAACTAAAATTGATATGGCATGATAATTATCATCATTTTTCCCCAAATATAAGTCAACAAATATGAAATACCATGAAATCTCATCCTTCCCTTGCATCAAGCCTGGAGGATGAAAACAAATATAAAATGATAACTTGATCACTTTAAGTAGCTGACAGGAAAAACAAGAGCTACCTTCAATGTTACTTTTCATCACTGAAGCTTCACCTTGTATTTCCAGTACACGTGATTGATTATAATATACCACAAAGAAAAAACAACTGAAGCTAGAACAAAATCATTTTCTCTTCTTATATTCAGCAGTTGCATGGTTAATCCATTACTGCAAGATACAACATGATGCCAGATAGAGTACAGAGATTTGAGATATTAGAGGTTTATGATCACTCCATCGATACAAGGGCAATGCTCAGAAACAAAAAGACTACAAATAAGACCCACATCTGCAAATAGCACATAAAACATACCACAGATATGATAAAAGTTAACATAGAGATTATTTCGGACAGAAATCATGGGATCACCACATTGCAGAAACAATTCAGATCATGTAATTAGATAGGTGAAGCAGCGTAGAAGTCAAATAGCAACGTAGACCATAGAATGTCAATATCAACTTAGTTCCTCCCAAATCAGAGAAAGGGAAAGGCGCAACTTCCAGTCCTCAATGCACCCACTGTATTCTGGTCTCACATGTATTTGGTATCTAATCATCTTGGAACTATGCAACAGCGTACAGTGCTTATGTCCATTTAGTTTCATTGCTCTTGTTCTTTAGATTGTTCAAAGATTTTGTGACTTTCACATAACTAAAAGCCGAGATATCCATGCTGCTACAATGCTTGTGATGGGTTTATCCTATTTGTTATGCATCACTGACGAGGAAACATAACTACCATAACATTGGCTGCATCTCAAGATACCAGAGCTCAATCAAAAGAATTTCAATGGGGCAAGGACTGGAAACTGAAGAACAGATAGATTAGAAATGAAAAAGAAAATTAAACAATTGTGTTGACATGGAAAATAAAGGGCAAGAGAAGAAAAGAAAATAAGATAATTAGATGTCTTCACCTAAGTAGTATACGTAATTATCAAAAGCTCAAACACGACAAAGCAGACACCATAAGAGCAGACATAGAAAACAGGAAGACAAAAAATTTTAGAAAATAAACACATGATATAGTCAACAAGTTACCTGATATAGTTAATGGGCTATCACAATCATTCCTTTCCAAGTTTATAAGTTTTCCGGACAGCATCCATGATCAACTACCGCACACAAAGTTATTGTAGAATTAGAGGACAAAAAATGAATAAAATAAATGAAACCCCATCGGTTGGAAATGGCAGTCCATATGTATACAGAAGAGTGGAAAATGAAAAAATTTCCTGGCTCTCAACACAAGACAATCTAAACGGAGGAAAAAGAAAAGAAAAGAAAAAGACAAAAAAGGAAAAGAAGGAAGGGTAGAGGGAGCAGGCTCCCATTTCTGGTCTGTGTTGTTTTTTTTTAATGGGACGGCAGCAAGGTCATGCTTCTTGTTTGAATTACTTGAGTAAATACTGAAACAAAAAGTACAATAACAAAGTTTATTCAATGTTATTTGTGCTGTCTCATAATCCATTGAAAGGGTCCGGTAGGTGTGGAAATAAAGCAAACTAATACGTACAACTCAATCTGTTAACAATACAACTGATCGGGAAAAAAGCCTATAAAAAGGAACACACAGAGGAATATTATGCAACGTCAAAGCTATCACTGGAAACAGGTTGCAACCTGACAAATATTACGCTATGCAAAAGCCTGTAAGAGTAGACTAAAGTAACCAATAGCCCCAAATCCAATAACCTAAAATTCAAATTCATTCCAGGTGACCATGCTTCTACACTACCAAGGTCATGCACTTGTATAATCGGATAGAAAAGCTAAATTTTGATGTCACTGGACTTACCTTAACGAATTAAATAGTCAACATCAATGTTCCTAGCCTTTAAAGCCATCTCAAATATATTACCTTCTAGAGCAATAGCTCTAGAAACAACGCATACTCCTAATGTTCAAAAACAGAACAAAGAAGAAGATTATAAATTTAATAAAGAAACATGAGGGAAACAGTAAAATCAAGATGAACACAGATAAAGAAGAAAATAAACAAAAATGGAACAGGAAGGCATAAAGGACAAATAATAACCAGAACATATAAATTAAGAAAAAATAAACATGAACAAAAAAAAAAAGAAGAAATGAAAGAAACCTTATGCAAGAAATGTAAATTGGGCCAAAAGGATTACAGAAAGAAAGAAATAAACATTTGAAGAAAAAGAAAGAAAGAAAAAAAAAAAAAAAAGGAACATAGAAGGTGGGCGCGCCAGTGGCTTTTTGTAGAAGGAGGAGGGAAATGGGTATTTATAGAAGCAGGTCCTGAGGATAGAAGCTTTTGTTTCACGCTTCCACTCTGGTTCAGGGACTTTGAAATTTATAGCCGTTCGACCATACGCTCCCGTTTTGATATATTTATTATAAAAACCAATATAATATTAACAATAGAGGAATATTCGTTTCTTTTTCCATGACAATTAATTCTAGCAGTTGTGTCCCCAAAGCCACAAATGCTTTTATCTTACCTTTTTTCTTTCCATGGTAACTAATGTTTATACAAAGATTGATAAGTTTAATTGCATCAATTGTGTCATACCTTTTTTACAAAAAAAAAAGAAAAAGAAACAAAGGAAAGTTATTAATTAGAAAAACCCCAAATTCCTTCCCCAATTTACTTTTTCCCTTCTGATTCTTAGCTTTTTCTTTCCACCATATATGCTTACAAATCATTAACAACTTGATTTGGGGTTCATTAACAACAAATATGAAAATGCTTAATGCACAACTGCATGGGAGTTTCATGATATATAATTGAATTTAAAAAAAAACATAATTTTAAAAAAAATCAGAAGATTTTGGAAAATAAAAGAAAGTATGAAGTGCTCAAACCTCCACTAGCTGAATGAAAGCTTTATTCCATGCAACTCCTTTCCATATTGCCTGAGATCCACAGGTGACATCAGAAAATTAGCATATAGTCATGTAACCTGCTTATAAGCAACAAACAAGCATGTTAACTCTGAATGGTTGTTCCCAGAAAATCCTCTTGAGGCAGCTCTTGGATCAAGTGGGGCCGGAAGTGCACTCCAACAAGTCTCTGCAGAAGTGCAAAGCTAGAGGCAGCCAAAGGCAAAGGAGGATAGTCAATACACATTCAAGCTTCAGAAAAAATCAGATCACTGGCAAAATTGTGCTTCAGATTGACCAGAAGAGATTGAAATCAACAATCAACAAATTGGATTAACTACTGGAAAGAGATCCATCTAGCTAGGATGGATGATGGCTGGAATTAGTAACAGCAAAATGCAAGTATTTTAGGAAAAAAGCACGCACCAGCATGCCAATGCACACCTAGACAAACATGCCTACCGCAGGTCATAAAAAGTTTCTATACTACAAGAAGCCACAGGCTGGAACCATTTCTCACGAAATGCTTTTGACAGGCAAAAGCAAAGACCACAGACTCCTACTGCAGATTGTAAAAGTCGCTCACAAACAGCTCCTTATTGATAAAATTTAGGAGGTTTACATATTACCTGAAAACAATACTCCACCTGTTGGATTCCTCCAAAGTCATCATAAGTATCAGTGTCCATTTTAAAATACTGTAGAGGAAATTCAGGGGAAAAAAAAAGAGAGAGAGCTAGACAGCCTGACAGTTTAAGGAAAATACAGAATAATATTAGAAACCTGGAGAACGCTTTGAATGGCACAATCCTGGTCAAAAGGCTTCAAGCAAATGTCATTTAGGGTCACAATTGAGGCAGAATAATTTGCAAGAATGCCATCAATTTGTTCCAGCGAGCATATAAAGAGATACCAGTAACTATGCTCTCATAAACACAAAACCAGTGGCAAAAATGGAAAAGAAAATAATCACCCTGAATAATCACATGATCAAAGTAACATATATACGAGAAATAAGGAAAATTTTACTTGTTTTTCAGATAGTAGACAACATTTAAAAAGTAGCACAAGTCATTCTGTATTTCAAAGAGCAACTGAATATTATCATCCATAACAATGCTGGATACCTTCCTCCGTTATTAGCATTTGGCAAGGGTGCTGATATAAGCTAATGCAAGAGGAGAAGCTGCAGCTGGATATCTGGCCATGTACCTCATTCCTCATTGCTTGAATTGTATCTGATCATTCTAGCAACATCATATAGGATATTGGAATAGATTTTGAATTATCTAGGACTGCTTACTCAAGATATTGACTAAGATGTTTTTCATCTGATTGTAGCCCATTCTAAAAGATGCATGAACAGAGGAACCATACACTTAGACCAAATGATTACACTCGGATGTGACTGCCACAGCAATCTAGCTCACATAACAGTGAAACTCATATTTGTTATTTTACAGGCCTGGTTAAAATCACTCATCATGACTCGCAAGGTAAATCCTAAGCCCCTAAATAAGCTCATGTCACAACCTTTAAGAACAAGAGTAACGAAAACAAGAAGAAGAAATGGGTAACAAGGAATTTATAAATAAGACTGCTAAATGAGGCAAACTTTTTCCTGCATCTTCCATTTCATATTTCACAGAGAGAAAGGCAATATCCATTAAACCACAAAAATATAGAGGGCGAGATAAAAGACTAATGAGAATAAAACCTGTTTAATTCTGTAGAGGGGGACAAGGTGGCTGTCAAAAGATGTTTCTCTTCTGCTGCTTTCCTCCCTTGAGCTACCCACAGCTATACAATCATATGCATCAAGCCTTAACCAACAATAGAAAGAATAGACAAATTGGTAATAAATATAAAGCAGGAACAAGGGAAGCACAGGAAAAGAAGTTTCCACAAATTTATGCAATTCTCAGTACCAGAAAACCAGCTTAAAATCAAATTCTAGTGTTTTTATGGTCTAGGCACAAAGAAGTTTAAATTTTCAAACAAGTGCAGACCACATTAAGAAATGGATCACCATATCCAAGGAATCACAGCCCAGAAATATGTAGTTGTCTCAAACGAGTAAGGGTACTAAATAGGCAATATTTGGACCATGAAACATAGTATCTGGACTTCATTGGCTTGTCAGGAGACGTGAAAAAAGCTCTTTTAGTATGGAGTGAGAGTTAAAAGAGATTATGTTAGGATACCTTCTCAGGCCAGGTCTCCAATCTGCCATCAGATGTCTCGAGTTCCCTGTTTCACATTATTATAATGTGCAACACAATTTTTTTTTTTTTTTTGAAAGAAATGTGCAACACAAATTAGAAGACAGAAATTCATTTGGAGCATACCATCTACAAAGAATGACTCGATGTAAGAGGATCATGCAGCATAGAAATTAATGTGCTCACCCCAATCCATCAGAAATAAACTTTACCACTCCTTGTTTGACGATGTATCTCTTGTTGAGCCAATTCTGATGCACCAACATTGAAAACCAGGCATTAGAGTGATAAGAAATCAC
This sequence comes from Kandelia obovata, assembly GCA_021464305.1. Lineage (NCBI taxonomy): Eukaryota > Viridiplantae > Streptophyta > Magnoliopsida > Malpighiales > Rhizophoraceae > Kandelia > Kandelia obovata. The sequence continues at coordinate 11,498,610 of CM038472.1, read as the reverse complement.
AAATTAGTTTGTCACCTGAAGGCTACTTTGCTGAATCAAAGGAAACAGTTTCCAGGCTATAGTTCACGCTCCAAGTGCCTGTGACAGGAAAAAGGAAATTAACAGAGCAACTAATGAAAAATGAGAAAGACACCAGAAATTGAAGACAGATCACAACAGACTTACAAGTATGCAGGAGAATCCACCAGTAACCAGCAAAGCATTGTAACTCAACATAGCAATTAAGAAAGATCCATGAGACAGTAGGAAAGAATGGAAAATGTGAGAAAAGTCAGAAAAGTTCCATACGTGAATGAATTACAGGAATGGATCAGTTCAAAAAGTCCTGTGTCAGCCTGCCTGTGGTCCTTTCTGTAGATCTCTTACTGCACGCAATGTTATCAGATACAATTTAAATGCTTAGATATGCCATTAAACAGGAAGTAGACAATGTTGCATGGTACCAGAAGATTATATGAATCATATATTCCACAGACCACTTTTCATGATGACATGGTTTGCAAAGAACCTAGAGGCTGCAAGAAAAATAAACATCAGGAAAAAAATACAAATCTTCTGTCCTCCTGTTGTACATAACTTGTTTAGCAAACTCAGAACCAATCAAAGCAAAGAATAATACTACACCCAAACAAGGAAGCAGAAGCAATTAAATGAAGGTGCCCCATCCTTTTCATCAACAGAACTTCACCCCGCACTAATCATATGAGTCTAAAGCATTCCAATTTTCCACAAAACCTGCTATCATTTAAGAGAATGGAAATAAAGGAATAATTAGGGCATAAGCATCATGAAAGGGATGCAAAAATGTAAAAGCAAGATCCATGTAACTGAAAACTTGGTGGGCACAGAAAATTTTGTGAAACTTGAAATTTGAATTGAATTAAAATGTATTTGACTGATCATTCTATCAAACAAATAAACCCACATCGATCATGAACTTTGTTTTTTTTCTCTTTTTTTCCTCCTGCATGACCAAGGCTAACTGGCTAGATAAAAATAGGTTATAACAATCCTGAAGCAAGTAACTTAAACATCGAGTGGTATTATTCCAGAGAGTAGCCAAGCCTACTCTTTTGCCAGCTAAGTAATGGCAAGAAGAAAATTAATACGGAATTACAAGAATAATATGGTTTTTAGACACTCAACGAGCATATCCAAGGCTATATTTCTTTTCTCATTCCTTGTACAAATGTACCTCAAGGACCCCAAATGCAAATAATAAAAACGAAGGAAAATCATCTAATTTTTGGAACCAGAAAGATAATCTATTAATCTCAATTGTCAACAAAATAGTACCAAAGTAACACTAGTGGCTGGGGTAAGTTCTGGGATGCTACATGATCTATCTTAATGCATACTTTTACTGTTGGAAGTCACATTGATGGGAAAAGTGAACAAATCGAGATGCAAAATCCAACTAGTTATTTGTTGGCGCTTTAGCCAATAAGCCTATACTATGACTAGAAGTTTGAGAGAATTCGGGTGCTTCTGCATTCAATGACGAATCATTGGGGAAAACATCAAATGCCCAAAAAAAAAAAAAAAAAGAAATTGCATGAAAAAAAGTGTATATATATATATATATATATATATATATATATTAACAACAGAGAATTGGGTGAACGGACATTACTTACCCTCCAAAGGCTATGTGCACATTGTCTGAACAAACGGCTTGCTTGCTTCCACAAACATCAATCTTTGTCCAAGAAACAAGAAGAAAATATATATATTCAAAGCAACTTAAAGATCAGAGGAGAAACCTTTCAGAGAACTGATCGTTAAGGCCTTCTATTAAGAGTCCACAGGCATGTGCTTCTAAAAATCTTTCAAGAAAACACCTTTTATTCACAAAATTCCCAAAAGACAGACTTCCCCGTCAGTTTACGAAACCACCAGATTTGAATAATATCTTTGAAAGAACTTCACATTTGAAGCTTAATTCCAAGAAAAAAAATAACAAAAGAAAGATTCCCAAAAAAAAAAGAAAAAAGAAGAAAAGTAAAGAAAATACAAAGAAAGAAAGATTTAAAGAAATTCATGTAACATTCAAGAAAAAAAGCTTGCAGAGAATCAATCTGGTAATCTCAAATTTGAAGAAATTAGGGCTTTTTAGTTGCTAAGAGTGCAGACAGAGATAAAGAGAGAGGCAGACTACAGAGAGAGGGAGGGAGGGAGAGAGAGAGAGAGAGCGGGAGGCTGTCCTCTGAACAAATTCAAGGCAATGGGAAAAGAGAGACAATATGAGTATAAATACATATAGGCACTTGCGCGTGAAATGGACTCTCAATAGAGAGAGGGAAACAACGGTCAAATATTTAAAAATCTCTCTCCGTTTTTTTTTTTAGTGTCATCGTGACTTAATTTTGTGTAAAAACTACTTTCAAGCTATCTGGGAACAAATCAAAATTAGAAAAAAAAATAACATTTTTATTAAGAAATTAGGGTCAAATTATAGGTTTAAAGATTTAATGAAGGAGGGAGTTCGGCTTTTTCCCTGTAGGTTCATAATATTTTTTTATATTTTATTTTTTTTATTTTTTTGTTCAGACATTGACCCTTTTATAATGCCCCGTGGGTTTCTGCCTTTTTCTTTTCTTTTCTTTTTTTTTTGTCTTCTTTTTGGTATATGAAAATTAAAACACATGCGTAATCCATACATTACACTATATCATAACTATTAATAACACATTTTTAATTTTTTTGATACGCACTAACAGTTAATAATGAGAATAACAAATGTTTATTGGATGACTATAATTATAATATGAATTTATGTTTTAAATATCTTAATTTGAGCATATTTATATAAGAAAACTTACAAAAAATAATTTATATATATAATAGAATTTCACAACCTTTTTTTTTTACTAAAATATAGATTAAGTATTTTCAATTTAAAAACAAGTGCATAAGAAATTTTAAAACCAAAATATATTAATAAATATATAACAGTATTATTTTTTTAATTAAATAATAAATTCAAAACAAAACACAATATTATAAATACATATTTTATTTTAAATTTTTGATGAAAAAATAAATAACTTAGTTTAGGAACAAAAGATATCACAAGTGATATATACATATTCATGTAGAAATTCAAAAATTAGAATGTTTGTAGATCATATTCTTTTATGTAATAAAAAATTTATTTTTAATTTATAAATTTAGTGGGAAAATTTTTATTTTTTAATAACTACAAATAAAAAAATTTTAGCTAATTTTTTCGTCAATCCCTAATGTATTTTAAATCTTAACCGGGGGAGGGGGGGGCACTTGCTCCGTTCAAATAAATGTAGATCTGCCGTTGTGCTGGTGATAAAGAAATTTTATCATCCGTATAAATAAATTTAGTGTGTTGTGATTTGAATGACCATATGATATTTATAATATTAAAAGAAAAAAAAACTATTATTTTCATTATTAAAAAATTAATATTACCCCATTATATAATATAATGCGTTGCTTAACAAGAGGCGGTTTCGGCTCTCCTATGTATCGATCCACTGGTAACAGACACGCGCCCGTGGCAGCATGTGCCGGTGTTTGCGGCGTGCTTGAGCACGTGTGGACCAACATCGATCGTCATGGCTCGCCAAGAGCCAAAAGTCCTGTGAGTTGGCCATGGACGTGTTGCGGATGTTTTAATCGAGTTTATCATTTTTCTAGTGCCTTTGAAAAAAAAATAACCCTCTTTACCGTTGTATTTATGTATTTTGGTCAATGCGTTTACTTTTTTTTTTTTTAAATGGAGGACTTGCTCCTCCCAGGTTACAACTTTTAAAGTCCTTACAAGCTACAAGTTAACCAATTAGAACATGACAGGAAATTCTTATTAATTCTACTTTGTCCATGTCCTTAGAGAATCAGTAATGTCAACCACGTTCGATTTGTTATTAAAATATTTGATGTGAAACAGTCAAATAGTTATAATTGATAGTACAGTGACAGAAACCAATGGGCTAGGCTTTCACCGTTGAAAATTCAAAGTATTAAAAGTTCTAAAGAATTGCCCCCCCCCATAAGGTTTACGATGATTGAATATTGATTTTACCTCTTTAAATTTACCTGAGTGGTCTTAATATAATGTTCAATCCATTGTAAACTATATTATATTATTTAATAAAAAAATCTCTTACTAGAACCTTTTAGAAATTGCGATACTGTGCTTTTAATTACTTGTCTGAAATGAATTTTCAGTTTCGATAATATAAGGAAAACTTCTTGTTGATCGCTTTCCATCTCTTATCATCGACTCCGCGTGGTCCAAAATGTTCTTGAACGAGGTCTACTGTGGGTGATAAATGAATAATGTTAAATTTATTGAATCAGATTTGTTGTGATATACGAATGTTCTCAACAAGGAGAACCGAGAAAATAATTTCTTTGCGTTCCTTTTAAATGGTTTGACATGCGATAGATCAAGTTTTTTTTTTTTTTTTTTGGTTTATTGAATAATAATAAAAAAAGAATTATCGATACTATATGTTTTTATATTCAAAAAATGCGTTCTCTTATATTAAACAATTAATTTAGAATTTATTATTTATTTAATTTTTTATGATTTAAGCTTTCGGGTTTTCACGACACAGAAGAAAATTTGATGAATAAAAAAATTCTACAAAAAAAAGGGTAATATTTGAAAATTTTAATCAGTAAACTTTATTATTTATCGTGTTCACACAATTGAAGAAATAAAAAACATAAAAGTACTACTTGTTCTTGTTTTTGCAACCACGTGGACAAATGCTACTGTCCTATTCCAGAGAGGCCCCCCCCCCCGCCGCCCCGGTTCATGATAATAGCAATGAAACAGTAGACGAAAACATTCTAAAACAATTGTTCTTGTTTTATGCACTCATTTATTAAATGGCAGCATTTATCCGCCTCTTTCACATCCGCCGGGACTTTTAGTCGATAACGCCAACAATTTTATTTTATTTTTGCGTGTGCTTTTGGGTGATCCATCGGTAATGATTTCATCGTCATCAGCAAGGCGGTTTTGCTTTGAGAACCACTTGTACTTTGGAGGTTTGCATAAATAAACAAAACAAAAAAACAATTAAAGAAAAAAAAAAGTAAAGAGGTTAATGCGATAATAAAGCAAAACTCTGTAAAAAGATAAAAAGGTAAAGTGAAAAAATGGGCAATTTTGTCTTTTTATCACTAAAAGTCTTATTAATCGTGTGAGTTAAATAATATTTTATTATATATTTTTTTAAAAATAATAAAATTTTTAATTTTTAAATTATTATTATTATTATTATTATTATTGTTACTTAATATTTAATCAATAATAGATTGTTGACGGGCATATAAAGGAAAAGGGATACTTGGGAGTCGGGCAGGGTCGCTAATGAAAGTATTAAAATATTATAATAATAACAATAAACAACTAAAATTCAACTTTACAGGACAGGGACAGCCAAGATTTTCGACCTTTCTTCGTCTCCTTTGTGTCTTTCATCGTGTGTATGTATGTATATATGTATGTATGTATAATACAACAATTATGTTTCGTCTTTATTATTGTTTTTCCTTCTTCTTTTTTTTTTCAAAAAAGAAAAACCTTTTATTTACTTTCTTTTTTTATTTCCTTTTTTTTTTAATCTCCGAAATTTATGTTTTGCGGTCTCCTACCGGCTGCCTGACAGCCAACTGGAAAGTTAATCTGCTCGCACTCCAATTTTGTTTTGAAATTATAAAATTTTCAGCGGATTTATTAAATTTAATTTAATTTTTTTAAAAAAAATCTAATAAATTCTCGATCTTCTCTTTTTGTTACCAGTTAGACTGTGGTTTGACTCTACCAAACCTTTCCTATTTATAATCTTTTTGGGTGAGAAGAGATGGGGGCTCGCGGTGGTGGTAGTGATGATGGGACGCCAATTGCCATATAGACGTCAAACGAACGATTGAGTAAGAAGGCAGAGGAGAAAAAGGGGAGGGGAGGAGAGAAGAGGAGAGGGTGTCGCTCTGGCTGTCTTTCCTCTTTGCTTCATTCAAAATACATTCATTCTTGAGCCATTAGCTGCCGCCCCCGGCGCGGCTTTCACTCTTTACCCTCTCAAGCTTTTACTGGTTGATGGGTGTTTGAGTTTTGGGTTTGTCTCTAGCCGAAAGCCAATGATTTTACTCTGCTCAATGTGCAACTATTTTTATTGCCCACCATTTATCTGAGGTGGACATGGTTTGTGCTTTCAAGAAGAGCAGGAAGAAGAAGAAGAAGAAGAAGCTTCTGCTGTCCACTTCCGAAATCTTTAGCCACTGTCGGTCTTCACAGACTTAAGAGGATTGATAGGGTGGGTTTTTTTTTTTCTTTGGATCTTCCCTTTTTTTCTCTACTCGTAATTTGAGTCAGTATTCATTTGACGTTACCGCTGCACTTGTTTTGCATTTTTTTAATCGCCCGTTCCGATCACCCAAAAGAGATAAGCTGTTTTCACTTCTTCTATATTCACTTTCCCGAAATCCTTTTTTGTTTTGTTTTTTTTTTTTTTTTTTTTGTTTGGTTTTTTTTTTTTTTTTTTCTTTTTCCTAATATTCTTTTTTTTTTTTTTTTTTTTTTTCTTTTTCCTAATATTCTTTTTTTTTTTTTTTTTTTTTTTTTTTTTTTGGGGGGGGGGGGGACACTTAAAACGAAGCAGCTGGCAATAATGGTGATGTTTGAGGGGTCCAATTGAGGGGAAAAGGGGAAGACGAAAGAGGGGGAGATTTCAACTGTTGGAACCTTGAAAGCTGCTTTGTACTCTCTTACTCCACCAATCTATACTCGTTAATTCATTTATTTCACACCAAGTGTCATTTGTTGTTTCTTTATCAAAAATTTGCTGCATTATAATCTCATCCAGTTTGCCTTACCCCACATTCGGATCTCAGATTCTGCTCTGCTCTTCTGAGTGGAATCATCTTCTTTTATTTTTGGGTATTTTTGGCCTTCTGGGTATTTATTCTGGGACTTTAAGAAGTTGTTCAGACCGGCATTGTTCTCATTTGTTGTGTTTCAGAGGATAGAATGGGGCTCTACGTGATGTTTGTTCTTCTTCTATTGACATGGTTGCCGGGTCTTGGGGCTCAGCCAACACAGGCTGCGCGCGCCCTTGATACTCTCCTTCAAGACTATGCTTACAGGGCATTTGTTCGCCCCAAAACTGGTATTCCCTATGATGGGGTTGTTCCTTCAAATTTGACTGGGATTAGAATCAGAGTGATGAGGCTAAAGAATGGAAGCTTAAGAAAGAGAGGCGTTAAGAAGTACAATGAGTTTCAGATCCCTACTGGAGTTATCGTGCAACCATATGTAGAGAGGCTTGTTTTAGTCTACCAAAATTTGGGCAATCAGTCTCTCACCTACTATCCGCTTCCCAATTATACTTACCTTGCCCCTGTGCTTGGTCTTCTTGCTTACAGTGCTTCAAACTTATCGGCTACCAACTTACCAGAATTGGACATAAGAGCATCTGGTCATCCCATAAACATCAGTTTCCCTGACATGAAATCAGCTCCCTCTGGGTCTATTGCAAAGTGTGTATCATTTGATTTAGATGGCTTGGTAAGGTTCAGCAATGTATCTGGTAATGTATGTTCCACTGTCCAACAAGGCCATTTTTCTATAGTTATGGAATCTATTGCCCCGCTAGCACCAGTGTATCCTCCCTCACCTGGCGGAGCTCCAAATGTGAGTCCAGTCCCAATTGAACGGGAAAAGAAGAATAAGTCTAGAGTGTGGATAATTGTTGGGTCTGTGCTGGGAGGATTGCTGTTACTAGTGCTTTTAATATTCTTAGTAGTCTGGGCTCAGAAGTTCAAGCAGAGGAAAAGAATGCAACAAATGGAGAAGGCTGCAGAGGTGGGAGAACCACTACAGATGGCATCAGTTGGCGAAGTGAAAGCGCCAGCGGCAATGGTAACTCGGACGCAACCAACACTTGAGCATGAATATGTTCCCTAACTCCCACAACTTGTACAAGCTTTCTCTGTCTTCCTCCAGACATTCTTATTGAGGTTCGATTCCTGTATTACTTCTAGTTGCACATTCTTTTTGGTGGTGTCCCCGTCCTCACATTGTTTGGTCTTGGTATTGGTAGGCTTCTTGGATTGTAGTGTGGGTAATATAGAATTCTTGTGTAAATCCTTTATCCCCCACAAACCAGCCACAGTTTATGACTCATTGAGGTTTGTGTGCGGCCAAAAGTGGTTCGATATGTCATCATTCATCAATTTAGTTTTATTATTGAAAAGGAATAAACATTTTGTGGTGCCTTTCTCTGTAAATTGTTTGCGTCGTTCTTCCAGATGCAGCACTATGGGTGACTTAGTAGTCTGAGTTGAGTGTGGATGAGGTGAGGCTATGCTTCTTTTATTTAGTCCCCAGCAAGCTAGGGCCCCAATCATTCATTTTCACTCATTCTTGAACCTGTCTTGGTGAATTTCATTTCAATTTTATTATATCGGATTCGCAAAGCAGACTGGGAAAGCTTTTCTCTACCTGACATGTGTATATGACTATGCTGGAAGTTAAGTTTTCTTCCGTGGTCCGATCAAGATAATCTAGGGTAAACATGTAGCTCATGGATAGGCTTCGCTAGTTTCTTTTAAGAAGAGTAAAGGAAGCAAGGTTGAATGGCTCTTAGCTACCTTGATTTTTACGTATTTTCTTGGTAACTAGCTACCGTAAACTACAGGGTGTCTCCCGTAGAGAAAAGGTCAAACATCTGAACATCACGTTTGATCATACGCCTTAGTCGTCACGGAGTAGAGATAATCACGAGTCATGGTAAAGCTTTGTCTCCCAAACACAGAATTAGGATATAGGCCAACTGGCCGAAGTAAAGAAGTCCCGAGTCTCCAACATACGCTTTAATGCTTACTGCCCTTGGTGGATGCCAGTATCATGAAAACGACAGATGAGAGACTGATTGCATTAAATTTATATAAAATGATACTGAAAAGAATATATCTGAGCAGAAATCTTACACAAGCACAAGGTTCAGAAACACACTCATAACAAATGTAATGTAACCGAGATTTGTGTTGACCGCTGCTCTGCTAATATTGGGTTGCCATGGTGGGACTATAAGGTAAAGTAAAATGGTATACACACCCACCCGAGGCAGCGAACCTGAGTCCACCTTCAGACCCCACGATGCGCAACAGCAGTCCTTTTCTGCTCTTCCACGACTCATATGTAGAAGGTCTTCAGCTTTATGACCATAATAATACTGCCTCTGCTCTTTTTCTAACAGCCAAATGGCAAAAATTACTTTCTCGTTCGAAAGCTGTTTGGATGGTTGTCCTATCTTCCCTTTCTTTATTCCGCCCGTTACAAATAAGAGTTATTACTTCCTTCGATACGTGCCACACGCCACACTCGAATGATGTTGAGTATCAGCTCAACGAGCTTGCCGTAGGGAGGCTGCCAGCCAAGTCAATCGCTCTAGTTGATAGAGGGAGTTATTGATGATTACATCTGTCTTCCTCTTAGAGATATTCTTAACAACCTGAAGGCTTTGTTTTATCAGATGGCATTCTTGCTTCAGCATTTTGGGACTTAGGCGAACAGATTGATTATAATAGAGATGAATTTGTCATGTTCAGAAAATAATATTATTTATCGCTTAACGATTGCCACAGATCAATTTTATGTTTATACGAACCACTGGGAGTCGCACAATGATTCATCGGTTTCTTTATTATTGCATTCCACATGACGAAGCTCCCCATCCCCACAATGGTTTCGGAGTGGTTCACATGTTGTCACCGTGACAGATGATATGCCCATCTGTAACTCAATACTGGAGCCGGCTTGATAAAAAACGAATCAGGAAACTGTAGGAGTTTTCATATTGGAACAATCACAAGCAGCTGAGTTCCACCCTCCTCTGAAAGCAGCCACAAGCATTCCTACTTCGACAGAGCAGCTGTTCAGCCTCTCCCTTTTTATTTTTTCAGGCATTCCATTGCCAATCTCCAAGTTGTGGCATTCATCCCAAGCTGAGTCTCACAGCTCATCTCATTGTTATAGATTCAGGACTCCCAGCACTCATAAGCCATATTATATTAGTCAACCATAAACAATTGTCGCATACACAAGCAAATAAGTCACCAACACCAACAAAGGTGTAAATGGAAAAACAATGCAATAATAGCAAACAATCTAGGAGTCTGCAATTTTGTCTTCGACATATATGAGTTGACGAAAAGACACAAGAAACATAATAGATTTAGACATTACTCGTCAGTCTTCTCTAAGCATGCCTAGAGAATTGGATGAGCAACTTATTTTTCACCTACTTCATGGGGAAAAGCCTCCTGCATGAGATACTATCATTAGCACCAGTTCCACAATAAAGTACACACATACACTAAAAACCAAGATTAAAAATTGTGAGTTGGGGAATTAGCAATTGAGAGAAAGTAACAAATGCCTCAGAGGTAACAGAGCTCTAAATAACAACAGGGCAACTACTTCTGGTTGCAGTCTCAAATATTGATTCCAGAGAAAGATCTTTGCAGAGATTGAGAATAAAATCATTACAAAAGATCTTTGACTTGAATCAATATTTGATATCAATTCTGAGTTGGTGCATCCTCCATGTCCAACGGAATTAGGATGAGGGAATTTTTTCGTTGAATGATTTGTGCAAGGCATTTGTCATGCAGAAATTTATAGAAGTATGGTTTGGCTTCATTTTTTCTTCTGCATTAACTAGCTTTCACCAACATTCTGCTTACGGCAAAGTAAATCTGCATGAGATTTCATCGCATTATGTGGAGTGTGGCATTCTGGTGCTCACACTTCTAATTTTGTGAATATATCAATTTCCCATTCAAAGAAAAAATCCCCCCATCTTAATTCCGTTTAACGTGGACGATGCACCTAATAACTCAGCTCAATCATGAGATGACCTATCTTTTGTTTTCATCTACCGTGATTCAAATTTCCAATCATGTAACCCACACAAACACATTTTTCACACTCCCCCCCAAGAAAGAAAAAAAAAACTGTGATCATTTTTGCAGGCATATTATCTTTCCTGTTTGTTTTCAATCATCAATAGACCTGTTTTTTTCCTTTTTTTTGGTGTTCATAACGAGGGGCAAGGGTCGATGCGAAATGAAACTGGGGTACATTCTAATGTGTGATCTTTCGTAAAATTTGACACCAATCACAGCAAGAAAATAAAAGAAAATAAAATAAAAAGGAAAAGCATAATAGTCAAAGAAACGAAGCCCTAAGCTAAGCAGTGAAAAGAAGAAGGAATTTTAGGAAAGAGGTACCTGAGATAACATTGAAGCGAGAGAAACAAGAAACAGAGAAGGAAGGACATTTATTGATTTTCCAAGAGCTTCTTGTCCCTTCTTTCCATGGCTACGTCCCACATATCATGGCCGATGTGCTTCGGCTGTTGTTTCATTCCCACAAATCCATAATCAAAATTAATTTCGACAAATTTAATGTTCTTTTCCGTACATCAAATCAAATCTAAACTTATAGAAGAAGATGAATTTTATTAACATTACATAATAATAATAATAATAATAATAATAATTTTTATTAAAAAAAAAAAACGGATCGCACCCTGCCATAAGCGGCTTTGTGGATGTAATACTGGGAATTACCCATCGCACAAAGCATTCCTGCTATGATTCCCAAAGGTAGCATTGCTTCCAACCACCTCCACTTCATCCTCTTCCTTCTGTCTCTTTTCTCGATCGATCCCTACCTTTCTCTCTCTCTCTCTAATGTCCGCCAGCAACTGTCACTCGTTTCTTTTTTTAATCTTAGCAAGAAGTGACTCAGTCACCTGGGAGAGGATGAAACATCGACAGAGGTTCGAATCCTGTCGGGCAGGCCCGAGTTCTCAGGACTAGGCTATGTCGCCTTTCTTGATGGGCCAACGACCCCAATGTCTACTCACAGCCCATTAAGGGCCCAACAATTCACTCTTTCTCCTCCGTGTTTGAAGGCCCAAATCTATTTTATTTAGCTTTGTTTTCATGGCTTAAATTTTAAGAAGCAAAAATGACACCAGAGTTGACATTGACGCCACGGTCGGAAATTAATTTTGGAATTTTATTCATGGCTTTAAAATTAAAATATTCACTTTGTTAGAAATTTATTAATTATCGAATATTTTTAGGTAAGCATCCCTGTTTGGGGCGATTAGAAATATAATATGGATTGGTTTTCCTTCATAATTTAGGTAAAAAGGGCATTCCAAAGCTTTGAGAGAAAAATAAAAAAGAAAATTCGTTATTACATTCTTTTTCTGTTAAGACTACAGTCCATATAATATAATATATTGCCAAGAGGGGAGAGAAGTTATTACTGTGTATGCGGGTGTAGGGAGTTCTCCCTCACAACTGTTCCAGCTAAGGCTGGGTTGGCTTGCGTTGCGCTAACTTTCTGATGCAATGGCATTATTCCCCATTCCCCGCTCCCAAATCTATCATCATGTGGCAGCGCACCTCTGGCTTGTGTGGGACCCCAACCTCTCCCTGGGGTCCTCCTGATGTAGGCTGCGGACTACACTATTCAAATTTGCGGACGGTTAACACGTGTCCACGTCCGCCACGGAGAAAAACAACCCCTCTGCTTGACTTCGTCTCTCTACAAGCTTCGACTCTAGATCACATGCAATGAGACAATACATGGTACAGACGACCTAATAGTTAAATCAGTAAAAAACGAATAAAATAGAATCTATCAGCTTTCTTACTTTTTACGGTACTGGTAAAAAGGTAAATTTCAACTTTTATTATTTTACTACTCATTTGAAAAATAATAAGAGTGCCAAACAAGGGAAACGAAATTAAAGAAAAATAAAAAGGTTTTCACACAGAGAGATTATATATAATAATAATAATAATAATAATAAATAAAAAGACGGAGTTACATTTTATAATTTCATTTTGCCTTTTTTTGTTACAAAGCCCCGTATTAATGGGACTAACTCTCTGCGAAACAGCTACAACTAAAACCCAAACCCTTGCTTTTCTTTTCCTTTCTTTGTTTTTCTCTGCTTCTTCCTTCCTTCCCCGTCGCATGTCATTCCTTTGTCTGTTAAAAGACCAAAACCAAATACAAAAATAGGAAAAGCCCTTATTGGAAAAGCTAGCGAGAGAGAGAGATGTCGGGTTTGTACAATCCCAATTTTTCACCAGCAAGAGCTGCCTCTCCCCAGATTAGAAGCACTCCAGATGTTGACAGTATCGCCCTCTCTCTCTCTCTCTCTCTCTCTCTCTCTATATATATATATATATATATATATATATCAAGAAGTCATCTTTGTTCCACTCAAAATCACATAAACACTGATTGATGCTGTTCAAGTTCTTACTTTATCAATCCCTACTTAGAGGGGGAGAGGGGGGGAGTTATGCTTTTTTTGATCTGCTTCTATTTGCTATCTGTACAGTCAGTATCTATCAGAGCTGCTAGCGGAGCATCAAAAGCTCGGACCTTTCGTGCAGGTTCTCCCCATATGTAGCCGGCTGTTGAATCAGGGTAATTGGATCTAAGTTTTTTTTTTTTTTTTCTATGTCTTTTATCTTCTTGTCTTGATGTTCTTGCCTGGTGAATGTGCGTTTTTCTATGGGTCCTTGAGTCTTTGTATCTTCTTCCAATTTGTTCTAATTGTTCAGTTGCTTTTACTGAGTGCTCATTTCTGTTGAGCCTTTCTGAATTACTCCTGCACTCAGTGTTTTAGTAGTCAATGGATAACGGGATGGTCCCCTGTTGTCTATTGTTGCGTTTATTCACATCTTTAAATACATTATGTACGGAACAAGAATAGCAGCATGAAATTTTAGGCAGTAAACAAAAAATCATCGTTCATGCCTGTCAAGTCATGATAGGCAGTCTTATTTTTGATGATTCAGCCAGAGTGCAGCGAAAGTTAAGCTACTAATTGTGTTGCTAGGGTATTTTTGCACTTGATATAGGTGGTCTCTTCACATTACCCTTGCACTGGGATTGTGAGTTGGTTTTTCTAACTCTTGGGTGAAGGGAGGGCGTGGAGAGGAGAGGGAATTCAAAGCATCTAAATCTGCTATGCTGATGAAATGCCTTTTTATGTGCCAGAGCTTTTTCGAGTTTCAGGGATGATGTCCAACCAAGGATTTGGTGACTTTGACAGACTGCGGCATAGAAGCCCTAGTCCGATGGCTTCCTCAAACCTTATATCTTCTGTGGCTGGAACTGGTTTGGGTGGCTGGAATGGCCTTCCACAGGAGGTAATAATCTCTTTCAGGATTGAAATTTTGTATTTTTTAAATTCCAATTTTCTTGTAGTTATCTTTTTGGACCCATGTCATGTACTCCCACAATCTGAGACATTTGTTAAAGAGAACTGACTTTGAGGTTGTTTTCAATAGCTTTTTCAATGCTTTCTATAAGATGATGAAGCTGTTTCTTCACTGTGTATCTGTCATGTTTGACCTTGTTGATAACTCAATTATTGTCTTTCTCTTTGATATTTACCTTGGTCCTTATATTAGTAGTTACTATTCCATCATGTTCTTCCTTGTTAATAACTCAAACATTGTCTTTCTCTGCAATATTGACCTTGGTCCTTATGATTAGTTGTTACTATAGGTTCATAGATTGCTTGGTCAGATATAGGTTAGTAGGTAAGATGGGTATTTATTTTCTCCTACTCTTCACTATACATTGGATACCAAATGAGGTGCACATTTCATGTGAGAGTGGTCGAATAATTTTTTTTCTACTAATAAGTCTTTTTTTTATGAAGACTACACTTCATAATATAGATTGTAATACATATGCTCATCTCTATTATTTCCTTATTGTTGTGTTTTTGGATTGGCTAACAATATCAAATATTGATCATCCTTTGGTCCTTTGCTTCCTTAATGCAGAGATTGAGTGGACCTCCTGGAATGACAATGGATTGGCAAAGTGCACCTGCAAGCCCTAGTTCCTACACTGTGAAGAGGATTTTGCGTTTGGAAATTCCAGTAGATACTTATCCAAATGTAAGCATGGTGCTTTATACAAAGCTATGTTATCTGTATGCTAAAGCTGAATTTTTGAGCTATTCTTCATATCCTCACAATTCATTTCAACAAGACAGGGCCTTTTAGTAACTATGTACCTTTATGGGCTGTTCTTCATGGTTGTTTAGTTCAATTTTGTTGGCCGACTTTTGGGCCCCAGAGGCAATTCGTTGAAACGTGTGGAAGCTACTACAGGATGCCGTGTATACATTAGAGGGAAAGGATCAATAAAGGATCCAGATAAGGTAGTGGACATTCACTTTTAATGTATTTTTTTTGTGATATTCTTTGTATTTTCTTCATAAGTAGAGATGAAGCCAAAACTGCTACAATACATTCAACAATGAATGCTTTTCACATTCAGTTTATTTGGTGCCTTAGAGATTGATTATTTCTCTCTTCTGTTCCTAAATAATGTTATCCCTTTCCATCCTAAAGGAAGAGAAGCTAAGGGGGAGACCTGGCTATGAACATCTGAATGATCCACTTCACATCCTAATCGAAGCAGATCTACCTGCCAATATTGTTGAAATGAGACTGAGACAGGCACAGGAAATTATAGAAGAACTACTCAAACCTGTGGTATTTATCTACATTCCCCCTGCTTTTGCTTGTAAATTTTTTGGAAGTCTAGGGAAAATGTCTTCCTTAAAACTGCAATGCTCTAAAGTGTGTAGATTTTGATTTTTGAGGCTTTAAAGCTGTAACTGAAGAAGCGAGTGTGCCTGCTCTTCCACTTACAGGATTCTTCCTGGATTATTTATTTGGTCTGTAGATTCATCCTGTTTTATGGAGTAGAATATCTGCAATACTGTTTTAGTGAATACAATTCTTTTTGACTAACCATTGCTGGTGAAATCCGTTCTTTCTTGAAGCTATTGCAAAGCATGCCCTTTGAGATTTAAACATCATTTGAATCAAACAAATAGGAGATTGAATGGTCCATTGAGATCTTTTAGTCTAGTGGAGTCAGTCAAATAGTAGTCCACATGTATCAGTTATCCAAAACTGGTTCATGCACTCTTTTCTCCATACGTGCATATTTACTTGTGATACCCTATATAAACCCACATCTCAAAGGTTTAAACTTGATCTGTTCTGGGTTTTGCATTGGCTCTGCAATGGGATAGCCTTGGACATGCATGTAGTTTCAATGATTTGTATTCTGGGGTAGAACCACCAACCAAGATTGCGTTTGCAACTTACATATTGCTATTGGCTCAAGGATAAGTTAATTTGGGGTGACAAAAATGCGGTCGTTGGTTGTATGCAGGACGAATCACAAGATTTTATCAAGAGGCAGCAGTTGCGTGAATTAGCCTTGCTAAATTCGAATTTCAGAGAAGAAAGTCCTGGGCCAAGTGGCAGCATCTCTCCATTTAATACAAGTGGGATGAAACGGGCAAAAACAGGACGCTGAGAGCTCATATCGATCCTGACTCGTGTGTGGATTGGGTTCATGCTTCTATAATACAATTCATTGCTGAGTATATCTTGTCCAATATGTTTTGATCCAGTACAGGTGCAAGACACTAGACCAACAATATTCTTCCGGTGAGCTTTGGGATGGGAAGTTCACTCCTCTCTTTTTGTTTCTTTTCCATTTTTGTTTTTGGGTAACAATGAAGAAAATTAGATAAGGCAAAAAAAAAAAAGAAAAAAAAAATTACATAGTCGGTTACTGAGGATAGGTTTGCTAAGGTAAGTTTTTATTATTTTCCCTTGTAAACTTTAGCACTTTCATCATTGGATTTATTCTTGTGCCATTGACAAGCGGTGTGGAATATATGTCATGTCTATATAGCAATATCAATTTGTTGTAAGTCTTAGGACTTTTGAGACACTGTATATGAATATTTGCAGTTGCAGGTGTCATTTTTGTTGTGTGAGTAATAAAATAGTGACTTTTGCTTGTCATTTGTTGGTATTTAGCGGTGGATATGGTTTTGATTATGTAATGTTCTTTATCTGTGTGTGTGTGTGTGTGTGTGAGAGAGAGAGAGAGAGAGAGAGAGAGAGAGATTTTACCGTTGGTCATGGAAAAAGCATATTAGTAAATTTGTTCTCTCTTTTGAGCAACCGTAAAATATTGTTATTTGGAATCCAGTCTTCAGAAAATGTTGAATCTTAAAATTATTGCTCAAGTTCAATTTGGGATCCGGGATTAATTAATTAATTAATTGATTTTTTTTTTTATATAAAAAGGACAGTCAATTGGGGTCCATTCTGGTTTCTTTGGGCGTACAAAATGGGTTCTCTTTTGTTACATAAAGCAAATCCAATGATTTACGCCAAAAGAAAAGGAACATTAAACGATGTATACTCTGCTTTAAGAATTGAAATGTTGTTATATTATAATATTACATGGGATATCAACAGATGTACTTTTCAGGACGTTTAGGATGGACAATTGCAATTATTTTAATCACGCATAATAATACAAAAAAGTAAACTTAATTGTAGCAATATACGGAGAAAAGTTGAGTCTGTCTAAATTTGACTTTTGCACTAAAAAGCAAGCTAATCAGGATCACAAAAAATTGAGTTTCTCGGGCTTCTACTGCTACGTTCTTCAAACAGGGTAAAGGCAAAGGCAAAGGCAAAAAGGTTTTTATATGAGTGAAAAACGGAAAAAGCAAAAAATACTTTCTAACTACTAAAAGGACACGGATGGCTCTGCCGGCACATAATTTAATGAAGCCGAACGACGTCGTTCGCTTTACATACATTAAGATGCCCTGCCCACCGGCCTCTCGTTTTCCAACCCGTTTCATCTTTGGTCAGTCGAGATCATCATCATCACTCAAAGAATTTTTATACCGTCTAAAAGAATTTTATATTATATTTAAATATTAATATAGTATACAATATTTTATATATAGCATAAAAATTCTTACTTTTGTGGACACCGAAACTCTTTCGGTTTGGGTGCGAGGTGGGATGGTGGGAATGATGCCGCTAATTTTAGGTGACTTCTCAACCCTTTCCCTGGAAGTGGAAGCCGAAGTAGAAATGGAATTGGAATAAGAATTTCTACGGGAAAAATTTGAAATTTCAAAAGAAAATGACTTTTTAAAAATGTGGGACTCACAACAACATGTCACCTCTCCTTAGTCAACAAAAAAAAAAAAAAAAAGGGTACAAAATTGTATGCTTCCTTGATCGCATGCCAATCAGGAGGTCCAGAAATACAATACCAAGGCTACACACATCACTACTCTACTCTTGTTAGTCAATCTATCGGTTAAGAAATATTCCGGATCATGACGTCCCTGCATTTAATACAATCCGAAGAGAAATCAACTAAGCATTGCCGAAACGAGTTCCTTCTAGGCTTACTTCCTTCATCATGCCGGACAGGAGCAAGACGCGAGAATTCAAAAGTCTTGAGACTTTAGCAGTAAGCTTGGAGACGCTGGCCTTGATGTCCCCGTGGAGCACAGGAGGTTGTGCTTCCGAATGGAGGTAAAGGAAGCACCACTAAGCCGGTGACATAGACACAAATAACAAGAAGACAGCATTTAAACACCATCTAACCAAAGATTTTATTTGTGCTATATGCAGTTAATAAAGGCAGCCCGTTGGGAAGATTTCGGTTTTGGAAGTTGGAAATGAATGTTGAGCCGTACAATATGCAAATTACCCATTAAAGGCTACCCAATCATTTTTAGTAGAAGATCACCTACCATTGTTCTTCATTATTTCCCTTTTATTTTTAATCCGTTATTCCTAGTCTTTCTCGTCCATAACTAAAAATCATTGAAACTAGAAGAGGCACCAAAAAACTAGAGGAAAAACCCGAATTACCATTTTAGTCAGGACCATCGGATCTTCACAGAAGTTGTCATCTTCTGCCCGACAGAAGGAGAGATTGCTTACGTACCCGAGTTTCCTACAACAAAATAAATTAGACATTCCAAACAAATTGTTTCTAGTAAACATAAACCAACGTTGACAATGCAGTCCCATCAAATTCCTCGCATCAACCTTCCAAAGACATCGAGCTTGCAAACGCCAAAGAATTGCATATGGTCGCGGCTAATCTTCAAATTTGTATTAGATTCCATTGTTGTAATCATAAAATCATCATCCCCACCAAAGTCCAAAGAACAAAGTTCTGCTTTTGTTTTTTGGGAAACAAAATTGCTGTCTTTTCTCAGTTCTACTCTACGAAAAAATAAAATCAAGCATCATGTTTTTACCTTAACCTTGTGCTTGGGAGAGGAAAAAAAGGGGGGGGGGAGTGAAGAAAAAAAAACAAAAGATAAAAAGGAGTCAAGCTTATGTTACATCAATTTTATTGTAAGGTAAATTTAGAATTGTAATAAATATTATTTTTTTCTTTTTAATTTTCCACCATTTTCTAGACAAAAATAAAAATTAAGTTTTCCCTCCTCACATAATCATTTTTCAGATAGAGAGACGAAAAAATTTTCAATCTTTTCCATTTTTCCCTATAATTTGCATTATTTTCTATTTTTCTCTCACTGCTTTGTTGTTCAAAAGAAAAACGTAACATGCGCATTTAAAATGACCAGCGATTTGACGGCCAACTATTTTCCTTTGTCCAAACTCGAGATATTCCAATCTGGTCTTCATCCGTTGGTTTTTTATCCTTCGTGTACTTTATCGTTGCTGGAGTTTATGAATTGACAGTGTAATTCAGCATGCATATGCAATGAGAATAGTTCAAAAACAGAAAAAAATAAAAAGGCTTGTTATTCTATGGTTTAAACAGAAAAAACGAAGTTTCTAACATTTTACTCTACTTGTCTTAGTATTTGTGTTGGGTAAGCCGACTTTCAAAGATTGCTTATTTCAGAGATATTAACGATTTTATGTAGTTTTAGATTCTTTTTCCCTTTGCTGGTTTCAGAAGCCGTTTTGGGCGTTCTTTCCTTCATTTTTGTACTACTACGCAGTTGGAAAACTCATCTCCCTTAGTAAATTATATATAGACTTTGCATTATACTTTGTTCTTCATTTCATTTTCTTTTCGAGGCTTATCCGATGTTTAACTGAACATGAATGCAAGAAGCTCTGCAAGTATAATGCCCAACATTACCATCAAAAGTCATCTCAAGAATCCCACGCTCATGCAGAGTATCGGATGACATGCAATAAATATATTAGTGTAAACATAAAACCAAAGTTTTTCTCTATTATGTTTAAGAAAATTGGACTTGCATATAAAAATTAATATATTCTAAGGTACATTGTAATACTACTTTTCTAAATGTGCTCGGACGCACTCATGCAAAAAGATAGATGATCTTTGTTTCCGTATTATTTTCAGGGACCTGATAATTATTTTGAGTAAAACAGTATGCAAATCAAGCCATCGTTGAATGGGATCGCCATGTACGAGAGAGAAGGTGGAAGTTATTCCCTATCATCATTTAAACAAATTTCAGATCAACACAGAACACGAACAGATGAATAATCCACTGTCCCAGAAACAATAGTACGAAGAAAAAAAAAATGAAGATCAAAAGCTAGGGAAAAAGATTATAATTCCAAAGAGGAGGAAATTTCATGCGAATCATGTCAAGGCCACGCTAGAACACTCCAAAAAAAACAAAAAAAAAAAAATGAAGACTTTGGTCCCCCGGAGTTGGAAATGGGAATTTTGAGCGAGATTCATTCTGCGCCTCCGTTTCCAAGAAGGAGCCTCCGGATCTGTAACAAGTGGAAATGCCAATGATTATCCCTTAAAACAAAACATCCATTTTCATAGCGCGTCAAACTCTTTTATATATTATATAAATTGGGGCACGAGTGATGAAAACATTACCTCTGGCAGTTTTTTTCCGAAAACAACGTCCAATCTCCCATCTAAGGTATTCTCACAAACTATCTTGCCGTCCTGCGAAGCCAACACTACTCCTCCAGAACTTCAAAAACAGATTTAAAATATATATATGTATATATCACAATCAGCAGCGTGTTGTCTGAGATATGAAATAAAAATTAACAAAACTCGGATCTGCAATGGGTAATCAAATTAATTACCAAAAAGGTTCGTGGGAATCAGAAGACGTGGGAGGAGGTGGGAGGTAAACATCTTTGTCAATAGTAAGTTTAGGGGGTTGGACGTTGAGCTTTTCTGCATAGTGGCGTTTAGCCTCTTCCACAACAGATTCAACGAGATTACGGTCAGCCTCTCTGCATCGCAGCAAGACTGCTGGCTCCTTCAGACGCAGTAAACTCTAAAAGCATTTACATTTTACGTGAGAAACAATAAGCAAACAGGGGAAAAAAAAACATCCAGAATAACAAGAGTATTAAGCATAATCATTAAATGGCCGTACCTGAACAATCAGAAGCTTGAGAAGATTTTTATAGGCCTTCTTGTTGTTGGAAACACGCAGAAGTTGGTTGCTGGCAGATTCTTTCATGGCATTCACCACTTCATCCTGCGCTTGAAGAACCTGCAGGCGGGCTGCATTCAATTGCACCGAGTACTCACTACACACACGTTCAAAATATGTCCATTAGACCGTGAGTAAGACCATTAAAATGATTTTTTTAAAATGCATCAGGACACATTTAATTAAGTTAACGAGTAATTTTTAATAAAGATGACAGTTTCCTCACATTTTCTTGCGAACCTCGACTTGTTTAGTCTTTCGTTCGAATTCCTGTCTGATTTTTTTCTTCTCGGCTTCCAGCAGTTGCAGTTTCTCAACGTTGAATTCCTGCATCCATATTAACAAATATAATAATAATAATAATAATAGAGAATTGGGAAGTAAAATCAATGAAATGGTAATACTAATAGTAAAATGACATTCTGGTACTAAAAAAAAAAAATTAAAAAAAAGGAAGACCTCCTCCGCCGAAACTGATATTTCATTGGCTTTCTCTTCCGCCTCCTGGCGGATGAATTTGACCATCTGATGGATCTGTTTAGATACATCTGCGTCGTTCATCTTTTTTTTTTTTTTTCTTTTCTTTCTGATGGGGATTATGTATGTAAAGGATCCGACAAAAGATGCGTCCCTAAACCAGCTAATTAGAAGTATGAAAGAAGGAGATCCAGAGCTCCCATGATCAATTTTTGTTTGTCAACCTCGCGAAAGTTCGTCCGAATCTTGACACCCAACTGCAAGTTTAATTTTGAATAGATCCAAAGCCCCATTTATTTCGCTAATCTTTGCAACCGACAAAACGGTTGTAGAATACGAATATCAGACCCTTTCAATCGATCCCCACAATTATCAATTTATGATTAATTATTTCTTTTTATTTATTTATTGTTTATTGGACCATAAATTATGAGATAAAAGAGTAAATTTTTTTTATTATTTTCATATATTTTAAGTTTTTTTTTTCCTTCTTACCATTAAAATACAAAACTTTAAGAATATATATGTGTAAGACCATAATTGTTTATTTTCTTTTATTAATTTTGTACATTTTCAAGACTCCCTTGGCCTAGTTTCTGTTGGTCTCTGCCCGTTACCACTAAAGGAATACTTTAAAACCGTTCTGAATCAATGTTGTTGAATGTCCAAGAACCGGAAATATGACCGAAACCGCAAAATGGTTAGTATTAGATGTTCGGCCAGAAAAATGAACTGCGAACGTGGGATAATGGGCTTGAATTGCAGGAAACCTCCCACGTTCACCCCTTTACTCGGCCATTCGCTTTTATGCTTAAACCAAAACGACATCCAAAACATCGATCCAAGTGGGAAATTGGATAAGGACAGAGGAAAGAGAACCGGGCCAATCAGTTGGATCTGAATCACTACCGTTTCTTCTCATCTGTCCGTCAGACAAGGCACGTGAAAGAGCAGAGACACGGTGAAAGTGGATCCGACGGACTTTTGTCATCTACTTCTCATTCAATGCCTTGATTCCTCAAGATGCATATTGCCCGTAAACACCCATACGTGAAATGAAATAAAAAGACGTAATAGCTGACAAGATTGCGAGGCATCATCTATATTTTCTCATTTTATGTTAAAAAAGAAAAGAAAAGAAAAGAAAAAGGTACAATCGCTTTGCTTCAAAGGTCTCGTTTTGTCACACACACGCCAACTCCCAGTGGGCTCCCCCCATCTATATATATATATTTATATATCTTAGAGGTAACAAGTCAAATCTGCAGCTGGGTGACTGATATTACTCTTGGAAGGCATAGAATGGCCAACGCCCCACTTTTAATCTCTGGCCAACTTCATCTGTGTCCCACCTCATGAAAAAGTACTCGTACAATGGCCTCAGAGAGCATGTGGAGGGACCACTGTTAGTCAGATGCGTATAGTTCCATTCTTATACAAAAACCTATATACATTAATGACAGCAGTTCATACGCCAATCATAGTCACGACATTAAACGGTATAGATCTGGAGGAAACTATGGGGAATTGAAGTTGAATGAACTTACTATTCAGTCATCTCACGTCCTTTATATATAGGAACCTTAAAAGCACTGCAAAAGATTACGCTTGACGAGCTTTTCTAATGCCCGGTAATAGCTTGCAATGGTTGCTAAACGCTCTAGCTTTCTTCGATAAGTTTTGCACAGGTTTTGAACGACTTTTTACTTTTCTTCAATTGGCAAATTACAGGGTAATGGATCTCGTCTAATCTGGGTGCTCCATTAGCATACATTTTAAGCTTAAATACAAGAGGAAGTCTCTAGAAAATGCGCTCTTTTCTTTTGAATCTTTTTTTGGTGAGAAACTAAGCTGAAGGTCTTGGCTGAACTTGCAGCCTTCTTGATCTCCAAGCTCTTACATCAGGTTCCGACGACGAGGTCCTCCTTACTTTCTTTGCTCCCCATTAATTTTCGTTCAAGTATAGATGGAACTTGCTTGTCAATTTCCCGTGATATAGGCATTTCATAAGTTCCCGGAGTTGTAGGGATAAAGTCATTACAGGCAGTGTAGACACTTTCATTGATGCAACTCGTGACATCTAATCAACAATATTGTCACGAGAAACCCAAAATGATTGAATAGATTAGACAAGGCAAGGGGGAGATCGCTTGTGAGCTTGGGGAGCCGTGTTGTCAGTTTCTGTGTCACCTGTTTCGTAAGATTGATGGTGACTCGCTTAATAATTAGCTGTTGTCCAGTCTGTATCTCACTTTTTTGCATGTGAGCTTGGCCACATCCCAATCATTCTATCCACCGTAAGTAAAAGTGCCTTTATTCAGTTGTATATTTTCTTGCTGCCTCACCAAAACAAACGTCGGCACTTTTTTTTTTTTTTTTTTTTTTATAGGTTAAGCCCTTCTTACTCTCGGTATTTGACTGTTTGATACTGTTAAATCGTGCAGATATCCCCAGTAATGGGATTATTTTAATCGACAAACTTGAAATTTTCTCGCTTATATATATTTAGATACCTCTATATATATATATATATAAAAGATCAAAGCATTTTATTCTTTGTTTATTTAATCTAAAAATCAATTGAGGAAGACGAGTAAAGTTCTAAGAAAACGGCCGATACATCTTCTGAGCTTGAGGGGCCGCTCATGTTACAGTAATCGAAACAATCAGACTTTTAAATGTCTGTTCTTCGCCCTCAGACCTGGGGCTAGCCTCAAAATCTCAATAAATGAATGAGGTCCACAACGTGGGTTCATTCGCCCTTTCAATGTTTTTATGCTCGTCAGATTCCTTTTTTTTAAAAAATTCAATTAAAAAATAATAAATTTAAGTATATATAAAATTTATATATAATATAAAAATAATTATATTTATTTTACTCTAATATATATATATATATATATATATATATATTTATATTTATTTATTTATATTTATTTATTTATTTATTTATTTATTTTTAATTGTTTTTCTCTCTCTCTCGGGATGCTCACTCCCTCTCGGCTTATAGCCCAGCAAGTTAGCTCGTAATGTCTTTTCAGATATCCTTTTCCCGTATGGTCCACGAGGTGCAAAATGTTAGCGTATTTATTTTAGGGGATAACCTGGTGTTAAGTGGTTAAGAATATGGTACGGGAGGGTATAAGGTATAAATTTTTGTACTCGACTTCGATAGGTTAGCGTATATGGTAGCATTTTAAGGATCGCAAACTATACCCAGAACCGATGTCATTTTACATCAAAAGATAAGGAATTTTATCTTTCCCAATCCTATCCATGCTCTGCAGAAGTGTGAGGCCATTCCAGTTAGATCGTTCAGAAAGGGTGTCATAAAGACCATTCCAAGCAGGCAGGCGGCTGTCGGTGTGTGATGCCTTCTCTCCTCCATGCATTTGGATTTGGCCGGGTCCATGTTATATGTTACCCACTTTAGTCAACTATATATTCTGTTGATTTCTTCCTAAGTATCAGTTAGTGTAGTTTTTAGCCACTCTCCCATGTGTTCTCCTATGTTTTAGGCATTGTAATGCATGAATGGAGGATAGTTATGCGTTAGTTATATATTCAAAAAAATGAAAAAGGAGATCATTGGGTCTTTTTACCAAACAAAATTACATCAGATAACGAGTGTGATTCTTCTTGAAAATGTTATCCAAGTCGAGAAAATTTCTCGATGGGGGTAGAGGCCGAGCCAGAGCTCGCCGACATATACTAGTCCATGATAGTCCACTTTTGGCAGTTGGGTACTTAGTCTATACACCCAAATGCTCGCAACCCATTTATTATCTTTTTTTCATTACTTGTTCATATTATGTAACTATTGCCTTCGTCGAGTAGCGTAATGTAAATGCTTGTTGTTGTGACTTGGGAGATGGCTCGTGTACCCCCCAATCCTCCCTGAGTCCCAACCATGAAATGGTCAACAAAAAGCCTAGGTTAATGAAACTGGCCTTACTCTATCTTATTATTTATCTCCCCACGATGCTGGGCGGTTGTGGCTAATGGGAAAGGGTCAAAGGGAAGGTATGATCTATTCCTATAAGTGTATATAGCAAACATGACGCGTTTTTAATTTAAAGCTAATAAAGCCTGATATCAGCGTGGTGGTTGAACTACTTTCATGCCGATATTAAGAAGCATTCTCAATCAAGCATGACGTGTTAATAATCTGGGCAATGGCAAAGTGTTTTTTCTTGGTGTGTGGTTGGACTGGTTATTTATGGCATAAGTCAATGTTATCTCTAGAGTAGCAGAGTGTGAATGTGTCTCGTATTTTTATGGTTTATTGACTAAGATAACCTTAGATGTTTTAGTGAAAAGTTTTGATTAGTTGAAACTTAATATTAACTTATACCAAAATTAAAAATCTTATTAATTTTGGTTTCTGTATTATATAATTGTCACGCAACAAATATTACTAATTTGAAATTTTAGTTTTTCTTTTAAAAAATTATTACAGTTTTTTTTATGTGTTTCTTTCTGTACATATGAATTCTGCCAGTCTCTATTAAAAAAAAAAAAAGGGCATAGACTTTGAGAATATAATAGACAAATCATTATTGAGATAGGTGAAAATAAAAGAAAAGTATTGAAGGTAATATTTATTTATTTTTTTCGTAAAAAAAATAATAATTTTTTTTAAAAGGTGGTTTCAACGCCCTTGAATACGGAAAAGAAGAATGCCATTACTAGAAGAAACAGAAAGAAAGAAAGAAAGAAAAAAAAAAAAAAAGTGTCATTGTAGATGGTTTAGCTCTTACCTCCACCATTTTCTAACCTACCAACTAAAATTAAGTTTCATGGCAATTAATTCTCGAATTAATTATATAAAAATAAAAGAAAAAACATTCCCTTAAACTAGAAGGGAAGGTGGGGGGGAATTTAATTTTTCATTTTATTAGAAAGAAAAAATTTCAAACAACATAAATGAAATTTAAAAGAATTCAATTAAGAAACCAGTGAACGACAGGCAACGTTTATAATATCAGGTATAAACATAAAACAACAATAATAAAATAATAATAATAATAATATTATTATTATTATTATTATTGTGTCTTATCTATTTGGTCCACCGATGTTTCGCCACATCTTTCTCAAAAATGAAAGGAAGAAGCGGGCACACGTGACATGTCCCCGTCAGAACACAGCATGCTTGATCTGCCCGCCTCCAACTCCAATCCATGGATGGAAAAGAACATGTTAGAAAAACAAAACAGGACTTACATCTGAGCACGAATTTTAAGACTGGCTGGTTTATATTATTATAATTATTATACACTTCCCTCTTACATAAATCTCAGATCTAAAATCTCTCTCTCTCTCTCTCTCTCTCTCTCTCTCTCTCTCTTTCTGTCTCCGTCTCTCGGTCTCTTATATTGACGTGAAAAAATAAACACCGGAGCAAGAAAAGGCCCTCTTCAACTTCCGATTACTCACTGTCTTGCTTTGCATCTACTCCACCACCACATCCTCGTTCACTAGATCTCAAACCGATTGTCTCTCGCTCCTATGTGCGCGCGCGCGCTGTGGATTGTTGATTATATTGGATATAGAGAAAAGAGATGGAGAGAGCGTAGCGTAGAGATAAAAGAAGGATGAACAGGAGCAATTTGAGAGAGTCTGTGGCGGAGGGAAGTGGGAGGAACCTGCTGGGCTTGCGGCAGCACCTCCGAGGTCAAAGTTTGGCCAGTTTCTCCAACTCTAAAGCCGCCGACGAGAACTTGGATCTGTTCTCCAAGAACCGTCGCACTCTCTCGGTTACATCGTCCGACGAGTCAACTGATGGTAGCATTCGGACATCCTATAATATATTGGTCAATTGTAGTAATAGTAATAATAATAATAATCATCCATCTTGTCATTTTGTTCTTCTTTGCTCACATAATCCAAGAACAATGGACGAGAATGCCCCCTCGCGACTATTTCCTTTAGCTCCATTAAATCGGGGTGGAGATCTATTCTTTTTCTTTGGAACGCCGCCTTTAATTTGTAACGTTTTATTTATGCTCTGGTTTTAGTTTTTTTTTTTGGTTTTTCGGTTAGCATTTGTTTCTACATAGAATTCCCATTACATTGCAAGTACTAAAATAAAGAGTACATGAGATTTTATTAATTTGGCAAGAAATGGACACGAAGTAAACAAAATCATAGGTCCCGTCGACATGTCGTCAATCAAAACTAGAGGACGCCGATGTGCTGTGTTTTGAATCTGGAAATCCCACGAGCGAAAGTCGTTGTGTTGTCTTGGTCGATCTTTGCAGCCGGCGTGAATAGTTTAGATAGTGATTTTTTGATGTCAATTATATATATAAACTTGGACTTCATTTTTTTCTTCTCTGGCATTTTGGATTTATTTTTCAGTGCCCTTTTTGTATGATACGATTCCTAAATCTAATTGCAGTTTACGTGAAATTGGGGAGGCTTTCGATCGGATCAGCCAAAACTGCAAGGAGTGGGATCGTCGAAGATCTGTTGTCGTCCGCAGATGGAGGAAAGCACGATTACGACTGGTAGATCTGCTTTTCATTTTTCATTATTTATTTATTTTTTTTTCCCTTTTCTCCTTTTCTTTTTTGGATTTTGTGACAGTTTATAACCAAATCCGATACACTCTGATGCCAGAAAATGATGCGATTCCTTAATTCCCATGAGTTGTTGTAATCAGATGTGCTGGTGCATGATAATATTAACTATGGTGCCTTTGATGTAATGTTGAACTTCCCTCCTTCAAAATGTTACAACATTGAGCGGACTTCCGTCCTGGTTGTGTAATTTGCCGACTAGCTTATGATTTGCTCAAATTTAATAACGTTTGGAATTGGAATTCCTTTTAAGATAGTGGGATTTCTTCACCGATCTCAATCTTTCTCTTCTCGCGCCCCCTCACCTCCTTCCAGCGAGGTATGACCATAGAAATCTTTTAGCATAAGTATTGATTAGCAGAAAAAAAGCCATAAATGAAACGGAAAAAATTTCTTATGCCCAAGAGGTGGAGGGGACATGTCTAGTGTTTGCATTCCATGATATCAGGAAGACACCCACAATTATGACAGTATTGTATGTTTCCCTGTGAACAACCATGCCATGCCATGCCATTTTTTCTCGGAAGTATTTCTCTCATCCGTGTGGACAACCTTTCGCATGGATATATGAGACCAAAATTTCAAACTACAGGCATTGTCTCATGTTTTGTGATTCTTATTACCTCAGATAACCGAGGAAACTTTGGCAAAAGATGAAGTAAGCGTTTACCTTGTCATTTGCTTATTCTTATTGCCCGCTGTGTCTTCAGGCTTCTTACACCTCCCGGAACTCCACTTTTCTCTTCTTCTGATGGAAGTGAATCACAACCAACTGCGGTGGCTCCAAGAAGAAGTTCCTTGGCTAGATCAGTTTCTGCTGCTAAGACTTCACGGGTATCCACTATTCTTTAGTTCATTCTTTCTTCCCTTTAATGTCATTTACCAATTTTAGGCTACTCTGCTGCTCACTGAAACAGCCTCACTAAGATTCTCTTTTAAATTCTTGCCTAGTAAGGACACTTCCTGATACATGGCATGAACAAGGTTTTGAATATCAATGTGTTAAGGATTAATTTGTCCATTTTCTTTCACTCTCAGCTTTCTGTTTCACAATCAGAGACCCACCATTCCTCAAGACCAACTAGGAGCAGTTCAGTGACACGCCCCTCTGTATCATCTTCACAATGCAGTGCCTACTCATCAAATAAATCCTCGTCAATCCTCAATACAAGTTCAGCTTCAGTGTCGTCTTATACAAGACCAGCCTCCCCCATTACCCGTTCTCCATCTACAGCAAGACCTTCTACACCATCTACCCACTCTACACCGTCACGTTCCTCTACTCCATCAAGAGCTCGTCCAGCTCCTGCCATCTCCTCAATTGAGAAGACTCGACCATCCCAGAACTCAAGGCCCTCAACTACAAGTTCAAGGGCACAAATTTCTGCAAATCTGAATTCAACTACTGGTCGATCAAATTCTCGTCCATCAACACCCACACGTCGGAGTCCGGTACCTTCTCTGTCCCCCACCTCAGTTTCCTCTACTTCAGGTGGTCGTGTTGTTTCAAATGGACGCATTCCAGCATCAATGTCGCGGCAAAGCTCCCCAAGCCCAAGAGTTCGGCCTGCACAGCAGCCAGTTGTTCCTCCTGACTTTCCCCTTGATGCACCTCCAAATCTTAGAACTACCTTGCCAGACAGGCCGCTTTCTGCTGGTAGGTCACGGCCAAGTTTGACAGTAAAGGCTAACTCAGAACCCACAGGTACTCTCACTGCACCAAGACGTCATTTATCCCCTATTGTCACAAGGGGAAGACTCGCGGAGCCTCCTGGAAAGAGTCGTGTGCATACCAATGGTCGTGCTGCTGAGATATCTGAGTCTCGTAAAGCCCTGCATGCATCAGAGTCGGGAATGCGAAAACCCTTGAAGTCCACATTAACAGCCACAGAGAGCACAGGGTTTGGAAGGACTATATCCAAGAAAGCTATTGATATGGCTATCAGACATATGGTATGCAAAATATTCTGTCCTTGTCATGATAACCTCAACTGTTAGATTGAATGGTAGAAAAAGGTCAATTGTTAAAAAAAAATGATCAACTTCCAGTAAACTTTTGCAGGAGAAAATTTTGAGTGGTAAACTAAATAACTAATCCTCACTAAGGTTAATATTTGTAGTTTTTTTGTAAGTTGAAATGCAAATATTCAACGTGATTGAGTACCTAGAATTGTTGGGTTCCATGGATAAATATGGTCAGTTTCCCATCCCGCACAAATGACAATAGCAGTGGTAAGTGGCTGTCATTCCTACCAGCAATGTGAGCTCTAATTTTCTCTGGGTTGGAGTTCATTGGTTACCATGGAACAATTTGTCTTTTTCTTCAGTAAGAGACTTGAGCAATTTTGTATAACATGGCAACAAATTGTTTTATTTTCCTGCTAGTGGTAATGCTACTTTCTTTTTCTCCCTTCCTATTTGTAAATTTTGGGTCATAACTCATAAAGGCAAATCTTAAAAATATTTCAACTTCTTCTGCAGGATATAAAAAATGGCGTGGGAAGCAATCGAATGCCTTCAAGCACCACTCTCTTTCCACAGAGCATTAGATCTGCACATGCAAAAACACAATCCATTAGCTCTCTGAGTGCTCCAGAGTTTGTCAACAGTGGAAATAAGCAAAATGGAGACGAGTCACAGAACGGCAACCACATAAGCAGGTCAATAGAAACTAAAAGCGAAGCTAATGGTGCCGCAAAGTTGAGTGAAGTCGACATGTGTGAAAGTTCACGCTACGATGCAATATTGCTCAAAGAGGATTTGAAGAATACAATTTGGCTGCATAGTATTGATGATAAATCTGATCAAGGACCCCTTTTTGACTACGGATTTGAGCCTCTGCCCGAACCTTTTGGAATTCTATGACCTCTGCGACACGGAAGTTTCTTTCCTACGATTTTTTTCTTCCTATTCATTTTTTTTTTGGGGTGGGGAGGGAGGTGGAGAAGCTGTGAAGTGTTAAAGTGTTTACTTACATGAAATGAAGAGGCAGTCTGGGGCTTGATTCTTGAGCAAGAAGTCAGTGATCTCGAGTGTTGTGCCATTTTGCTATACCGGATGATGTACTTTTGTAGTGTTGAATACTTGGGACATCATGGGACGCTGTATGATAGGGTAGCAACCAATCGTTTTTTAACTGCAGCCAGTACTCAGGTTGCTCGATGTCCAGTCAGCGGGGTCTCACCTCACGTTTAACCTTTTCAGAAGCCTAAGTATTGTGGGAAGTAGATTTGCCTGTAACTGAGGGAACTCAGTGTTAAATGGGATTGCTAAAGAATGCAAAATATTAAGTATAATTTATGGTTTCATCTATATATAACGTTGCAACTGCAGTGGCCTCGGCCTCCCACGAAAATTCCTTCCGGACGAACCAAATGTGAGTATCCCTGGGCTTGGCCATCTTAAATTTCTACAAACTTGGCCCATAAAGCATGTTTCACTGGCCGTTTGTTTGGGGTAGAAACATAACAAAAAGCCTTTAGTAGGCCAGAGCCCCAAGTGGCCCTGCCCACTACCCTTATCAAGGGGAATGTCTCTCTCAGATCAGCCTACAATCCGAATTTGAATTGGGTACTACTAATGTATTGTGTTGGTTGTTATATAATGGATTCGGAGATGGTCTTCTGGATGTGAATAGTGCCGAATGAATGATTCTTTTAAGGACGTGAAAATTAAGTAATACCAAAAATGCCGATCCAAGTCAAGAAGTTATTAAAATGTGCAATACCACCATTTATATAACCTAATATCACTTCTTTCAAGAATTAAATAGTGTACACTGCCACATTGTACTTAATCCAATAAATGCTGCCATTCTCAGATATCGGCCACTCAAGGGTTTGTTTGATACGATTTCTGTGTCTGCAAACCTGCGTAATTTTAATCTCTTAAAATGGTATGGCTTTCATAACTGTTCCCAACAAAATGGAAATGGTAAGAGAAAAGAGGCATCATGTTCTTTTTGACATCCACTAGCAGGTCGCCATCAAGAGTCTGTTCACTTAGTACATTTTCTGCAAGAAATCAATCTACAAGTTCCATAGCCAACCAGACCAGAGGCAGTAAAGAAATGGATGGATAAACTTTATGGCTAGCGTTCCTCTGACTCGCTTATAAACCATGTGTGAAAAATACAGTGTTGATCTAACCGGGAGGCATCTGTAATCTCTGCTTCAAAAGCACATGTATAACTGAAATTAAAAGTCATTGATCTTCTTTACAGTGTATAAGCCCTATAAGTAGCTTCATACTCAAGTAATGGGCAACTAGAGACGCACCTTCGGTGTGTCACGCTAGGAGATCTGGAGGAATATATCCTTGTCCCTGTTTAACAAAGTACAGTTTCAAAACAAAAAGAAAAGCATAAAACCTTGGCCACCTGCTAAGATGAGGCCCCGAATCTTAAGGGCTTCTCTGCACCAAGTCCGCACCACTAACATATTTAGCGAAAAATGACATTAACCGGAAAGGAGCACCAATGAGTGGAGCATCTGAAAGTGGCACGGGATCCTTATCATCACCCTCAACTTGTGACTCGAGATCCTGAGCCTCACTATCATCCAATGGAATTTGAACTATTTCTCCAGAGTCAACTTCTGGTGAGTATCCAACTAGAGCAGCGGGTTCCACTTCTAAGGAATCCAATGTATGGCCCAACACAGACTTCTCATTGGATACAGAATTGGGATCAGCAGAATTGCCAATTTCAGCATTTCCAACCATGAGATTATTTCCAGGGGCTGCAAGAAGCCCAACTGCTGCATCTTGCCGTTCAAGTTTGACATACAACTCGTTCACCTGAGAATTTTGGACAATCAAAATCAAATGCAGATAAAGTCTCTTGGGTGTGCAGGAAAAAGCTGTGCATGTACATTTGAACATTGGACATTTGATTCATGCATGACATTGGTTCCAAAGATAAATCCATAAGTGCATGGGCATTTGTCAACAAAACTAAGGAACAAGATCGCATGACATTGGACAACTAGAAAAGAAACTCAAAATTTTCCAACCTAGAAAAGAATCTATGCATTACCTTCTCAACAAGCTCAGAATTTTCCATTATCAACTTATCAACCAAGGCAAAAGCTGCTTCAATCTGGGAGTTCAATTCTTCTCGTTCAGATGCATGCTACATGATTAAGTCATCACTCATTACTGTTCTTTTTTTCCCACAATTAACTCTCATAAATATTGACAAAAAAGAGAGCTTTTAATAAAAAAGAGGTAAGAGCAAATTCTCTCCCAAAATTTTTTGGAACCAGAACCAATAAATAGCTTAACAGGTCATATACAAATGATTGAATGCATAACAACAAAGAGAAAAAAACAGAGGTTACAGAAAATGAACCTTTCCATGTTCATCTGATGAGTCAGCAGAGGGGATACTTGTCTCAGGGTTCTGAAGCTGTGACTGGAGACCAGAGATGCTTTCCGTCAGTTGTTGATTTTCTTTTAAAAGAACATTCCTACATTCTTCCAACTCCACCACCTGCCAGGCTTTGTTTCAATATCCATATCAGAATGAACATTAAATTCTGTTCCAAAATGTTCCCATTCCATGTCCCTAACTCATAATGCTCTCTACACATTAGGACAACTCCCTATAACTTAAATAGGATGAAGCAATTGAAGACAAGTTTAGAACACATGAAGTTTCACAAACAGTTTGAATTGAAACATTAATGCATATAGCTGAATTCATACCTGCATTCGCAGCCTTGTGATATCCACATTCAGTTTAGCAATAGTTTCTTTAGCAGTGTTCTGCAAAATTGGTTGTATTCAGAATCAGACACTTGCAAATTGCTTTTAAAATTTAAGTAATTTCTGAAAATAAAAGAAGGAAATAAAAGGTAACTACAAGTGACAAACATGCCACCAAGAAATAACCCCTCGTTTTTCAAGGCAAATACAAATCCATTAGAAAAGACAACTCCAGTCAGGCGTGAGACTGCAAGGCTGACCGAAACAAATCAAGCCAACAGCTACAGTGCCACAGTAAACAGAAGAGCCTAAGGCCTATAATCCATGAGTCTTAAATTTCAGGTAAGACACAAGGATTCTCCTTTCCTTCTTCCAGGTACACTTACAGATGTGCACAAGCTTCCAGAAAAAAGTGAAATATTTTTCACTAGAAAACACAAGCAACTTTATATCTCTGAAAGTTCTCCAATTAACCACGCCTTACAGGATTAAAATCATCCTTAGTTGCAGAATTGCTTAATGAAAATCCGGCAACAATTTCACACAGCCTATTTCTATGTTTGAATACATAACGTAAATGAGTTAGTTGAGCGATTAGCCAGTCTTGTCAAAAGAAGAAAAAGGAAAAGGAAAAAAAGAGTGAAAAAATAAATGGTTACCTGTTCTACAATCCAAGAATCTTTCTCAGTCTCTAGTTGTTTTATTTTGTCCCCTAAGCTTGCCTGTGGAATGTTGCACAAGATTTTTAAATTGCAAATCACATTTGCCACAAGATCTCATTTTAGTAGGCATGGATACGCAACACAAAACAGCCTATGCTATGTACAAATGCATACCTTAATGTGCCTTAATGTGAGCAATTTCAGTCATTAGACAAACAATTTGAACAAACAAATGGAAATAAAAGCCATGCCACCATGAAATGGTGATTACCTGTGTCAAATTCCAAAAATCCTTCTCACTTTCTAGTTGTCTAATTTTGTCCACTAAACTTGCGTGTGGAACATTGAAAAGTTATTTGACATTGAAAACCATATTTCCCAGAAAATCTCATTCAATAGAAATGGATACACTAGGCAAATGTCCAACATTGATTATCATTGTGCTATTCAGAGGAACCGTTTCTTTTTGTGGAGTCAAGTAAAGATTACATTATCACTCTCGAATCCAGAGCAACCTTCTTATCCAGTAGCCAATCATGTTTCTCTGCAAATTAGCATGCATTCGAGTATACCTTCCAAATCCTATTGTAAGCTACAAGAAACCTTTGATTATCTGAGTTCAAATACTCAATATCCAAGAAGCTATGTGGCAAAAAGTGCGAACCACTGTAAATTCCCATATGTGAAAAACATGGTCTTTTCAAGTATTTAAGCAAGGCACATAGTATTGAAAAAATTGCCCTTGATAAGCAATAGTTTGATGGGGGTTGCCCCACAGGACAGGGGTTTAGAATTTTAATTTAAACCAATGTTACCTCTTTTTGAAGCCAGAAATCTCTTTCACTCTTCAGCTGTTTAACTTCCATCTCTAGATCAGCCTGGAGATAATCCAGTTAGGCCAGATGGTGAAACTTATAGTAGCCTGTACAGTATCAACGTGAAGGTGAAGACAACCATAATCACCTTTTTCTGCTCATGTGAATAATTTTCATTCTCTAATTGTTTGATTGACTCTTCAAAAATAGCCTACAAAAGCACAATGCAGTTAACTTTCATTTCAAAAGCACAACCCAAAGATTGAAAATTGTGTACCATCAGTCCTGAGGCTTAAAGCATAAACTCAAAAACATGCAGTTGATGAAGCAAGTAGATTGAATTCATACTACCTTTTTCAGCAAGCATGAATCATTTATGCTTCTTAATTGATTAACTGTATCTTCTAAGGTAGCCTGTAAAAACACAGTAAAAAAGGAAACCCTGTAGCATAATCAGATAAAATGAGAAAACAATAGATACCAAGCCAATGGAAGAAAATAATACAGAAATAAGCAGAACAGTATTGTGTTCATATTACCTCCTTTTCAATGTGAACATTGTTCTCATTCTGTAATTGTTTGATTGTCTCTTCTAAGGTAGCCTGTAAATGTAGTAGGTTACTTTCTGCTTCTCACAAGCGTAACATTATTCACATGTCCATTTCTACAATTGACTTAATTTCATGGTACCTCTTTCTGTAAATGTGAATCATTTTCATCTTGCAGTTGTCTGATTGTTTGCTTTAAGACAGCCTGTAGAACCAGAAGCACAACGCGCTCAAAATTAATACTGAAACAAAGGAAAGAAGAGGAAGCATAGAAATGGTAATAGGGTTTAAAATAGTAAGCGAACGACAATTTATACATATGTAAAGAAGAAGAGACTTCAAACTGGGTGGGAAGAATGTTGCAGCCACAAACAAGCAGCCAAACTTCATTAAGAGTTATATGTAGCAAAAATACAGACAATGCAAATAATAAAGACGCAAACTCAACAAAATCAAACAGGTTACCTCTCTTTGCAGCCACTGTTGCTTCTCGGCTTCAGCTAAGTTGCCCGACAAAAACAAATTCTGAAAAAGAAGGGTAAATGATGACCAGCCACCAAAAGAAAAAAAAAAAATTAGAGCAGAAGACCAAGGAACCAAACTAAAATCGATAAACCTGAACCAGTAGCAAGGATCCTATCTACCAGGCAATATGAATTCAATGTAACAACAAAGACGACCGCCAGTTAATGCAATCACAGTCAATATACTGTAAAGAGTAAGTTATGAACCAATAAAAAAACCCGCGTATATAGAAATATAGTATGGCAAGTGTAAGGGATAATTATAAAAGAGATTGACCAGAACACAAACGTACACTTTCTGCTCCATTCTGGCGATGAAGTGTATTCAAATCCGCAGCAGCGTCTTGTTGAAGTGCACCGTTTTGAACCTGAACAAGCTCAGAAACTTGGTCGCCATCATGCTCATGTTCATTCATCCCATTCCCATTAACAACCGTAGCATTTGCATTTTCGCCGCCCGTCTTGTTCTGTGCATTTTTCTTTCTCTTGTGTTTCTTATTCTTCTTCTTCTTCTCATCCTCCATCGCCGTCGTTTTACACAACACCAAAATATCTACCAGTACCAGATCTAAATCAAGAAACAAACACTCATCATTCAATTTCACAACGAGATCTGAATCATGAATCAAGAATCGAAACCACACAGATTTCACAAAAAATCAACATCTAACCCTAGCGCGGTGTTAAATCAATTTCTTCTCGTGCGCACCGGCCGCCAAGATCCAAACATTGAAAAGAAAATCACAGCCCACCCAAAATATTAAAAAAAAAAAAAACAGAGAGAGAGAATTATCCAATTTTCGCATGAATAATTTTGGGGAAATTATGTGTTAGGCTTAGAACCTTTTTTAACCTTTTTTAATGCAAATCGTTCATCTCCCTCGTCCCTTTCTTGCGCGTTTATTGCGTGAATATTTTAATCAAAATGCTCGACAGTTGACTCCCGGTATTTGAATTGGATGGTTGAGATCGTTGACAGTTGGGGGATGCACATATATCTGATGATACCGGAGTTAATGTTACTATTGAAATTGAAATATATCTTAATAAGTAAGAAAAAAAATACATTTATTAGCTTAAAATAGAAAATATCATTTACAAGTTTTCCAAACATTAACTTGGAAACTGGAAAGAATAATAAATATTAATATGCATCATGAAATTTTTTTAATTTATTATAAATATATTATTTTTATTAAAATTAATAAAATTTTTATATAATAAAAAATTATTTATTTTAATAAAATAATATTTTGTAATAAATAAATAAATAAATTCCTTAATTTTGAGTACTATTTAGAAATAATTACAACTGCTTGGAACATAAATTTTAATTTTTCATTAATGAAAAAACAGGCCCCACCTCAACTGACACTTGTTCTATTATAATAATATTATTATCTTTTTCGTCTTCTTCATCTCCGTCCTGTTCTCCGTTTTCTTTTTCCTTTCTATTACACGGCGATTCTCATTCCTCCACTGCTATTAATCCATTTTCTGACGGGCAACGACTGCCAGCCAAGAGGGTCGATTCGAGCGAAAGAAACGATATTTTTCGTATTTATTTTTAGGTATTGTTATTATTTTTTGAATGATTACGTGATTTTTGATCAATTATTTCATCAATTTTGGAATTTATTCTGTAATTAATTTCCTTTGCAAACGGCAAAAATGTTCATTGCACACCTGCTTCAGGGTCCAGATTCGGTTTGCTCTCATTTTCCCCACATAATTTTCTTTAATTTCCATTATCTGTATGGGTGCTGAAACTTTAATTTTATTTTCTAATAGACTTTTTAGCTACTGGCTGAAACAATCATTGTTTCCCTTCTTACCATTTTTGTGATGTCTTCTTTTCTGTCTTGTTGCTGATGCCATTTGGGTTTTTGAGGATAACCTCAAAAAGTTCTCTTCTTGATAATTGATATGGATTCTGTTTGTTACCTAACCAAATTTTAGTTAAGTGATGTTGTTTATTTCGAAGTCCGGTCATAGTTTTTTATTTTATTGGGTGTTTATTTTATGTCATGTTGGGATTAACTTTTTTTTTTTTTTTGGAAGGTATGTTATATTAACTATTCTGACAAAATTTTCAACTGTCAGGTGCTGGAATGCTACGGTTGTTTGGGTTTTAAGAATTGGCAATCCACATAAAAGATATGGGACATTGCCTGTCTAAGGTAAGTGATTTTTAGTCCATGCTTGTCAAACCCTTTATGAGATGGGAAAGGAATGAAAGTTACTTTTTCAGAATCTTTTATTGGTGAATATGTCCTTGATTTCTGTGACTCCCTCGCCCTTGCCTGCCGGGCTCCAGTGTTCTTGGTCTTTTCTTGTTCGTTTTATGCGCCTTGGAATCAAGTATGAATCTATTTTCACAATGTAACTTTTCCTGGCGCTTTAAGAAGATAAAATCCAAATGATGAACTTGCTGGCTTCTTCGGTACTATATGCAGAAGTTTATATTGATGTTTAGCAAATAAGTTGTGCTTAGGATTACCTAAAGCTGCCATGAAGGCTTAAGACCTCGGATGGGATGACAGGGCCAAAAAGGGTTTTGGGGCTGACCCTTAACCGGTTGGAAGTTTGGGATACTTGTGACAGAAAAGAGTTGTGAATGTTATGTCTAGGCAGACACCTTAAACTGCATGGCTTTAGTCCTTCGGTTGCTGTAAGCTGTGCCCTCCCTGTCTTCAGTTGATCCAAGGGATGGGATGGCAGAGGCATTTGGTGTCCTGTCCAGTTAAGAAATGCAGCCTCATAATCTCTGGCAACATACTTTTCTCTTAATGTAGAGAGTCCAAAACGTATATAAATAATCCTTTAGTGGCTGCAATCAAACTATGGTTTGCTACCTAAGCTTTCATTAAGAGGGGGGGGGAGGACAAGAGAAAGCCCTGAAAATGGCACAATTTGAAGTCAATTTATAATTGTAGAAAGATAAGCCACAAATGGAAATGTTATTAACAAATAGGTAATGTTGTCAGCATAAAATGGAAAAGGACTCAGTAGCTGCTCAAAATTTTGCAAAATAAAGAGTAGGTCGTTGATAACATTGAATTCCTAGTGAATGAAAAACTCTGAATGCTAAATCTTGGGGTAAATTCCGCAGCTTCAGTTATTTAATGAAATCTATCATTGACATTTTTATTGTCCTTTTGGTGATGTTATGGTCAAGCCATTTTTCATTTGAGCTTATAAAGAAAAATAATCAATCCTTCTCTTTAATCTTGATTCCCTCGAAATGTGGATGCACCTCCGGCATGTTATTTCACGTTCATTTTTAAGGCTTTTACTTTATGTTATACTTCTATTTTGGAGGAGTAATTGTACTTTGTTCGTGGCAAAATGTTACTAGTTGTGTTGCCATGCACTTTAAGCCTGTGATATCAAAATTTTGTTTTTCATGGTATGTGCAGGAAAACCATGATGCATATGATTCTGATTCACATGTTGATTTTGCTGGTGGTAATGTGCAGCTTATTACCACCAAAGAGAGCTGGGATCAGAAGCTGTCAGAAGCAAGTCGGGATGGACGAATAGTAAGTTAGACTTGAATTTTCATTCATGCAAGAGGATGACCATCATCAAAATATTCTTCGGGAGCCCAGAAACATTTTTCAACAACATGCTAATTTTAGGGTTGACATGAGCTGAGAACCATTCTGGGCTCGTTAAATGACTTGAGTATAAAGTCTCTGTTTCTAGTCGCCTACCTTCCAAAAGTTTATGCTTTGGATAAATTATATTACTGATATGATTGGCCATCTAAAACATTTGGGACATTTTTCCCCTAATGCAGAGATGAAGTACTTGTCTGCATCATAATGTGTTGGTTGACTGTTGAAGTTGGTCACTCTTCTTGTGTTTATTTTGTCTGGCAAATCATTGTATGCAATTTTTTTTGAACCTTATATTAAAGATGTGTTTGAACAGGTTCTCGCAAATTTCAGTGCAACATGGTGTGGTCCTTGCAGAATGATTGCACCATTTTACAATGAATTGTCTGAGAAATATCTTTCTCTAATGTTCCTATTGATCGATGTTGACGAACTAACGGTAAGTTGTAGAGTTATTTTCTCTGGTTAGCAAATCAATATTTTAGTATTAGTGGTTGGATAGTTCACTTTCTGACAGTTCCTCTCGTCATATATGAAGATCATACATTGAACAAACACTGATATAAAATAATGGCACACCTGATCTTGCATCCCATTCACAAGTTAGGTATGTGAGCCAAGCATGTTAATTTGTGGTGCAGGAATTGAGCACTTCCTGGGACATCAAAGCTACTCCCACTTTCTTCTTCCTCAGAGATGGGCAGCAATTAGACAAGCTTGTGGGAGCCAACAAGCCAGAACTGCAGAAGAAAATAACTGCCATAGTAGACTCAACGGTGCTGTCTGACAAATGAATTTTGTGAGCTGCCAGGGATCTCATCCATTATGTTCAGGGACTCTTGTGGAGGTTGTTTTCATTCATTATGTTGATTATATTGCATTGTAGCTTGACATCACATCTTTTTCTTAGTCATGTAAAGATGAAAATTTGAGTAGTTCTTTATTTTTCCTTTTTGGGGCCTGAAATTTGTGTTCTACCGCCTGGGAATAAGCATTCATGTGCTTTTCTCGCATTTTGATTTTTTTTTTTTTTTTTCCCTTTGCGGGGTTAAAGGTAGAACTGACCGGACCATGCGGCTGGTTTTTGTTGATAAGCAATGGACAATGCCTTTGGATGTATTAAGGAATTGTTCTTTATGCTGTTTTCCATTTTAGGATAATATTATTCTGTTTAATTATTTTCAAATCGGGAGCCAAATTAAAGACCTTGTTGTGGTTCTAGAGTTCCCTGAGGCGCTCTATTGGAATTCTCTCCCCTAAACAGCTGCGAGGACGTCAATGTCTCTGTTTAGATAGATGTTCGTATTTTGTTATGAGCAAAATGATTCCGGTGGAAGTGAATAAGCCATTTAGAAATTGGAATCCATTTTCTTTTCTTAAGTTGCAACATTATTATTTTTTACCGATTATTTTCGCATCTCCGCCGGACACCCTTCTTATCATAACAAACCCGCATGGGCCCACAGAAGGCTTTTAGGTTTGTTGGGTTCGAATTTGTGTTTTTTTTTTAATGAAAAAAAAATTATGTGTATATTATTAAATTTTAAATTTATTAATGTTTAAATGATGTATTATGAAATTTACTAAGAATTAATAGTATTGAAATAAGCAGTTTTTTAATAAAAATATTTAAATGAGATAATAAATAATTTTTATGAAAATGATTAAATAAAATATTAATAAATAATTCTTATTCTCAACTCACCACAGTAATTGAATACCTTTTAATATATTATTTATCTTTCTTAAATAATTTTTTTTAAAAAAAAAAGAAAAAAGAAAAAAGAGGTGCCTTGCACCAGCCAGACGAAAAATTCTTGGCCGTCGTTTGTAGCCTTTCCCCTTAAGTCGTTTGATCGCCTCCTGTTGCTTTCAAAATAATAATAATAATAATACCAACAAAATCTAATGTCTAAATAATTATATTTAATAAAAATTAAATTTAATTATAATAAATTGATGTATTTAATAAATTTTAAAAATAAAAATAATTATAAAAAATGAGTAAAATTAGTTAATAATATATTTATTTATTTATTTATTTATCGTTTTCGAAAGAAGATGCGTCTGTGCCGCTCCACCGTACAAAGTTGCCGCGTGACAGTGAGAAGTTGCATCCAGCTAGCCCACTTACACTTCCTCACGTCTAGCCAGCGCAACCAAAATACTCGTCCCGGGTCCCACCATACTTCATTTAACGATTAATTTCAGAATTATAATTACGATCCAGCAGAATCATGATTACAATTGACACTCGACAGCAACCGACGTGGACCCCATCCACATGTCTCAGACCAGATTTCCCGGGAAAGGCCCCCCAACTAGTAACCTGTCGTCTCGTGGATTAGTAGTTTGGAGCTTTTCCGGACAACATTGACCAGAGATTTCGGAGTCCGTCCGAATTCGGCTATTTAAAATAGAGAGAAGATTGAATTGCGAGTACAAAACACACATCATCAAATGCCAAATCAAATGATATATGGAGACATAACAACTTGCTTTTACACTCATCGAGTAAATTTAGATACAAATGCATTTTTGCCAAAACACTAGTTGAAAGAAGGAACGAACTAGGAAGGACAAATTTGAATTCCCATGCTGATCTAACAATGGTCTGACAATTGCCTTAGCCAGACTTCTGATAAGCCAGCGAGCGACTGGAGACCCCTTCAATCTCAACGACCTTTTGGATTCATGATCTGCGAGAAAACAGCGCTTGGTGTCAACCCATCAGAGTCTTCACTAGCTAGGCTCCGTCCGCCTATGCTTATACTCATTCCGGTGCTCCTTGAATCAGTCACATTGCCATCGAAGCCAGGGTATGCATCAGGATCTTTCTTCCCCTTGTTAGAGGTAGGATTGAATGGCACCTCCTCCTCCTCCATTTCACCAACACCCTTGCCACTCTCCTCTGCACCCTCTTGTAGCTGCAATGCAAACTCCAGGTTCCAAAGCACATCGCCCATTGATGGCCTGTCAATGCCTTGATCAGCCACGCACTTCATTGCTGTCTCAGCAAACTTTTTGAAGCATTCCGCCACAATCTTGCCCTTCAGATAAGGGTCAACAATCTGATCAAGAATGCCTTTCTTGTAGCAATGAGCAGCCCACTCTGCTAAGCTCACTTGCTCCTTTGGCAGCGTTGGGTTCAA
Source organism: Kandelia obovata (assembly GCA_021464305.1). Taxonomy (NCBI): domain Eukaryota; kingdom Viridiplantae; phylum Streptophyta; class Magnoliopsida; order Malpighiales; family Rhizophoraceae; genus Kandelia; species Kandelia obovata. Next base: position 11,455,127 of record CM038472.1, on the reverse strand, counting down.
TGCTGGTCGAGCACACAGGATCTCAAACAGCACAACCCCAAATGAGTAAACATCAGATTTGTCAGTTAGTTGCTGCCGCCTGAAGTATTCTGGATCCAAATAACCAAAGCTACCTTTCACAACTGTACTGACATGAGTGTGATCCAATGTGGGACCTGTCTTTGACAACCCAAAATCAGAAACCTTCGCAACCCACTTCTCATCCAAAAGGATATTAGTTGTCTTCACATCTCGGTGAATGATAGTATTCTTGGCACCCGTGTGGAGATAGTGCAATCCTCGAGCAGCACCAATGCATATCTCAAGCCTTTGCTTCCATGGCAGAGGGGGTTTCTGGGTCTTGTAGAGGTGCTCGCGCAATGTTCCATAGGCCATGTAATCATAAACAAGGATCATCTCACAATTTTCTTCGCAGTACCCAATCAATGAAACAAGATGGCGGTGCCGAAGTTTTGACAGCATTTCAATCTCAGTTTGGAACTCATGCACGCCTTGCTCAGAAAGTGGATTACCACGCTTGATTGCAACTTTCATTGCCCCACCATCGATTTCTCCCTTGTATACTTTGCCAAAACCTCCTACTCCAAGAAGCAGAGCCTCATCAAAGTTGTTGGTGGCAGCATTGATCTCCGCAAATGAAAAATGGCGGCAAAGGTTTGAAGGCAGAGAGGAAGCATAACTGCCAGTAGTGTTTGTCTTCGCTGAACCAGCAGAGTGTGAATTCCCATACATAGAAAGAGGAAGCCAATTAGATGGCCCGTCACTTCCACTTGCCTCCTTGCCATTTCTACGATAACGGTACACAATAAAGATACCAATGGCAAAGACTAGAGCTATTGCGGCACTTACTGCTCCACCTACGGTGGCTTTTTTTTTCTTGGAAAAACTGGAGCCAAATGACGGTCTGGCCAATGAGGGGTCAATAATATCCTGTTTTGGAGCAGGAAGAGGATTAGGCCCGGCAAGATTACCATCTGCGTTGCTTAGTTTGAATATCTCAACTCCATTTAAAATAGCTTCATAATATTGGGACCGGGTCTCTGGATCTGTATTTGGATGAAGCGCAAGCCACAGATCCTGCTGGGGGCTCCCACCAAGAACAAGCACCACAAAGTCCTTATACACTGGAACTCCATTGTGGCCTCCCCAGGCAACTATGTCAGCCCCACTCAAAGCAGTTTGATTATTGAGGAAGATATCAAACACCCTCTGATTGACCTTGCTGATGGTTTCAAAAATCTCACAGAAATGAAGCCTAACCAAATAAGAGAAACCAGAATCAACGCTAAAGATCCAAGTCAAATTATACTTGACATTGACATTAGGATTCGGTCCCATAGATCGAGCCGTGGAGTAGACACTAAGTGGCGCAACATAAGAAGGCATGCTGGAAGGATATTTGATTGTTAAGTTGGGATCAGCACTCACAGAAACGCCCAACGCTGCACCATAAATATACAACTGGTCATCAGACCAAGACCTCAACATACCAGTATCATCTGGAGGCGAAATGTCATTCCCACCTACATTCAACCGATAAACATTCTCCAGAGCAGTACTATTATCGATGTTAAATTGACCAGAAGCAGATTGACCCACAATCGACAAAGTTCCATCAGTATTGCTATAGATGTCAGGCATAGTCAACATCTCAATCCCATTGACAAATGCATAAGCATTTGAAGAATTTGAAGATGGGCTGAAAGTAACATTCAATGATCCACCATCTACATTGATAGAATACTCCTTGACAACAAAAGCAAAATTCAATGCCTCTGTGGTTTGAGAAACACTGAAATTGTTAAGAAGAGTGTAGAACCCAGCCGTGACGGAAAAGAGAGCATCAGATGCATTGAGGCCGTCGTAGGAAGAGGGATAGAAATGGAGACGGGCAAATACACGGCCAGAAGGCAAGGGGAAAGTAAAGGTAAAGTTAGATCGGAAAACACGGGCAGTCATGTAAGGTATTTGAGGGACGGCAGGGTCCTGAGATGAAGCTGAGGATGGGGATGAATTGTCAGATGAAGACAGGAACTTAGACCCTCTATCCGACACCCATTTCTGGCCATCGGCATCGGTGAGATCAGAAGTTGCCCCGCAATCTAGGAGGATTTTGTCTGTCGGAACGTAATTGGCAGCCCAGATGAGATGAATTCCAGAGATCAGACAAAGAAAGGCCAGTACAGGCGCACAGAAACAATTATCCATGCTCCTCATTTGAGAAACCCAAATCGAACTGAAGCTTGAAAAAAAAAGACACACACACACACAGAGACAAGGTTGGACACAAAAACGAAGTTCAACGCCCAAGCTTAACAACTAATAAATGAACACAGGATCCGAGTGCTTTAGCACCCAAACCAGATTCACAAGAAGCTAAGAAACAAGGGAAACTATCAGATCCACAATATGAAGCTGAAACTAACACTGATCCACTGCACAGAGAGGGAGTAAAGAGAATGAATACAACACGTGTTTCAGACAAAGCACGCTGAACGGAGAATAGATTGAAGTGAACCTGAAATTTTACCTTTTACAATCAACCCCAGAAATCTCAAAGAGAAAACGAACTGCCTAAGAGTCAATTCAGACAGAACACAAGAGGAGACAAAGATCAGGATCAGCGCCTTGGAGGAGACAGAGAGAGAGAGAACGAGAAGTTGTTTTTGACCGTGGCATTTTTAATAACATTACAACAAAATACAAATATTGCATAAAGGCTACATACAACTATTTACACAATATTCCAATAATATAGTGTATTAGAAAACATAACAATTACCAAATCCCTTTTGGCTCCACATCCCAATTCCCTTTTTCTTTTTATAGAATTTGGGAGGGCTTCTTTAATCCCAATAATGGATGTGCGATGAACAAGTAATCATAAATGCTATTTAATATTGACAGTCGATATGGAAAGATCGATGCAAATAAACTATATTTCTATATTTTATCTGGTACTTTTTTTATATAAGTTACAAAAAAGAAAAAAAAAAACAGAGAGAGAGAGAGAGAGAGAAGGGTTGAAATTTGTTGGCGATGAAAAATGGATGACAGGCGATAGGCCGTTGGAGACAGCCTACAACAACAAGTGTTGAATAGCTCCGAAACAAAGCGCGTTAGAAAAAGCAGCTGCCGGTGCACGTAATTGTGACCCAATACGCAATGGCCTTAGCTTCCACTAACCATTAATTGCCTCCTTCTTGTCTTTTTCATCTCGTTCAGGATCATAGTGGGACAGCGACTGTATCCAATTGGAGAGGGAGACTGAAGATCTTTAGTACATTTGAGAGCAATTTGACTTCGATGTAGTTTCGAACCAGACGCCTAAAAAAAATTTTGGTCTCGATTACTTTCTCTCTTTTTTTTTAAGAAAAAAATATTATAAATATATATATATATTTGTAGAACTTAGGATCAAATCTTATGGTTAAACTAAAATTATAATATTTGGGTTATAAATTTTATGTATAATAAAATAATTTTGTATTATTTTTATTATAAATTTTATAAATTATATTTGTAAAAATAAAATAAATTTGTAATTTAATTTTTTAATACATCAATTTATTATTATTTTATATATATATATATATATATACGCAAATGTTATTGCATCACACGTATAGAACAATTTATTTTAGTTGCTGCCTCACTGGCTCCACGTGACATACAACATTACCTTAGTTTATGCGATGATTTATGTCTTGGGCTGAGAAGATGTTGAAATTCAACTCCCACCTCTTTCGAATTTCCCACATAAATGTGGACTTAGTTGGGTGTTTTGTACTTCTGCACTGTTTTCGAACCTCTCTCTCTCTTTTTTTTCTAGCTTCTACTAAGTTAACTACTAAATATTATTTTATATATATTATATATCACATTATCATGCCCCAGCTAAAAAAAGGTACAATAATTAAGCAATTTAATTTCTGCATCCAATTTGGTAACCGAGAATATACTTTGGAATTTGTTCAAATTTATGCAAAGGCCTGGTGGATTTTTTTCATAGTGTAAAAGTATACATATTTGCATCTAAATCACTGGACACGTGCCAAGGCCGTTGACAAAAATGGAAACCAACTTATTATTATTGTTATTGTTATTTTGGTAGTAAAATGTAAAGTCTGTCTCTTATACACATCTACATGTGTATAAGAGACAGTGCCAAGGCCGTTGACAAAAATGGAAACAAACTTATTATTATTGTTATTTTTATTTTGGTAGAAAAAGGTAAAGTAAAAAAAAAAAAAAAGTGTTTTAATCAGTTGTATTAAAAATATAAGAATAGTATTGTTATTATTATTATTATTTTTTTTTTTTGGGGTTGGTTTGAGGGAAGGCGTCACCTCTAGAATAAGCTGACTAAGAAGAAGACTTCGAGGCGATCGTACCATCATCTTTTATATAAAAACCGTCGGACAACAGAGCAGCATATAAGCCCATAAAAAACTGAAGGACCCGTAAAAGCCCGTTAAAACCTTGAAATGGGCTTCTTTCTTGTCCATTTCTATTTAAAAACAAACACGCATAAGGATCTGTAATGGACCATCTCAGTGGCCCAGCGTCTGAATATGTCAACCGACGCATAGCCTAATGGCTCCAAACTTTAAAGATTGGAGTAGGATCTAAGTTTCGAAAATCAAATTTTATTCATAAAAAAAAAAAAAAATTCCTTTTTTTCAATCCAACAAAATAAAAAAATCAAAAATAAAAATCACGTGGGACCCATAAGAGGGGTAAAAAGTAAAATTAAAAGCAAAAACATAGAGTTGAATTGAATGGCGGACAGTGGGTGACCCACCGAACAGGATCCAAAGGTTTGCGCAATTAGAAACCGAAAAGACAACTTTGCAAAATGCTTCTAATCTCATCATTATGGTTAGTAATTGTTGTGAAAGTCTGGTAATGATATACGTAATGGGGTAAGCTTCTATCCCTTATTTATTTATTTTTCTGTGTTCTTGTATTTCTTTTATTCCTTTTTTTTTTTTTTTTCCACCCATTGAGTATGTTCTAAGTTGGAGTAAGGCTTGCGAGAGAGCGAAACATTATCATTTATTGGATCAAATTTAATTTGATAAAATTTCAGGGACTATAAAGCTTAGGAATGTTCAACTATGAACATGAATGAATCAGAGACAAGACAATGTGTCGTACCTCAACTGGTGTCTCTAATGAGTTTCTTTCTACTCTCTTTGTGGGAAGACATCTCCTAAACATGTTGGTTGGAGGCTGGCTGCTTCTTCTTCTTCTTCTTAGTGATCTTTGTGCCATGGCTCTGTGGAATTCATACTGATATTTTTTTCCATGTTATTCCTAAAGCCAATTAGCCTCTGGCGTGGAAACTGTACGTGCCCTTCGCTTCTTTCTCTTCTCTCTTTCTTTCTTTCTTTATATACGTGTGCAAGTGCAATACCGAGAGAGAGAAAGATGGAAAGACTGTAATGAGAGCTTGAGAAGCCTTCGTGATGGAGATTCAGTAACCTTGTAAATAATGACATGAGAGTGAAGTAAAAGCTAGTTTTTTTGGTTCATTATGCGTGGGACCCCTTCTATTACTTACCTTGGGAGTGATGCCTGCGAGTTTACTTGCGTATTCACCTTAAACGGGGGTAAATTTTTCTTGGCTTGAAAGACAGAGAGTTGATCATCATTGTTCTTCAATTCTCCTCTTGTTCCATATCCCCGATCGGTTGCTTAACCCACATAAAACCTTGTAGTTTCATCAATGTATATATATATAGGCAGTCCAAGGATTAGACAGAATGTGGCTCACCGACACATATCGAGCACTATGGATACCGACAAGATGGGATTTGGGTCAAAGATCATGTTTTTAGTGGTTATTTTTGCCGTTTCAATCAACAATTCCAAGTCTGCTGTCTTCCATACTGCAGGATTTGAGCAATTAGAAACAACAATGGAGGAAGTGGACAATCATATATCATATTCAAGCAAAAGTGACAGGTAACCGTGAGGGAGAACTACGTTTAATATTTACTTTCGAATTGCGCGTTTACTCATTAATTACTGATTATCTGGTTCAATGTACATGTTGAGGTTATAATTTTAACTTCGTTTTTTTCACATTTTCAGCATCTCTACGTCGAATGATGTGGAAGAAGATTCATGGCAGATGGTAGGGAAGAAAGGTAACCAGTTTGTGGTTAATGGCCAACCTTTCTACATCAATGGATTCAACACCTATTGGCTGATGGTGTTTTCTGCTGACAATTCTACAAGAGGCAAGGTCACTGAGCTGTTCCAACAAGCAGCTTCGGTGGGTTTTACTGTTTGTAGAACTTGGGCCTTTAATGATGGCCAATGGCGAGCTCTTCAGAAATCTCCGGGTGTTTATGATGAAGAAGTTTTTAAGGTACAAATTGAACTGTTCTTCAGGTTATATGATTTTAATCTTCTTTCTGTGATCACTCATATGTTTTAGACATTGTCAAATAGCACTGATTTGCTGCTATTTGCAGCATCAACTGAAGAGAAAAATGGCTATCTGTAGCCCATTAACTAACCAAGTCACTTGAGATGATGCACTGCTGTGAAATAGAGCTTCTATTTAAGTTCTCAAAATTCATGGGCTGTCAAATCATAGAACCTACTCTGCCTCTCTAATACCTCTCAATCTCCTTTTGAGCCGCAGGCTTTGGATTTTGTGGTGAGTGAAGCCAAAAAGTACAAAATCAGGCTCATATTATCATTAAGTAACAACTGGGAAGCTTACGGTGGCAAAGCACAATATGTCAAATGGGGAAAAGCTGCAGGTCTTAATTTAACATCTGATGATGATTTCTTTTCTCATCCAACACTGAGGAGCTACTACAAGTCTCATGTTAAGGCAAGTTTGATCCTTCTCTTCTAATCAGATTTCTCTTCCCATCAAAACGGTTATCCCTTTTCTCATCAGTACTACTTTAAGTTTCAAGTTCCATGGAAAGCAGTATGCAGAAGTTGGCATTTCCGTCATCAATCCATGTTTTTTCATCTTTTGTAGATGGTGCTCAATAGAATCAATACATTCACAAACAAAACTTACAAGGAGGACCCTACCATCTTCGCTTGGGAATTGATGAATGAACCACGATGCACTTCAGATCCATCTGGGGATAAGCTGCAGGTTGGTACTCTCCAACAATACATGTAGCACTACTACATTCATGCATTACATTCTTGTGGTGGGTACTGCATAGTGCTTTTCAGGATATATATTGTTTCTGTCATCATATATTGGATAAATTGAAAAGCCTTGGTCCTCTATAGTCGTGGATACAAGAAATGGCAGTCTATGTGAAGAGCATCGATCCAAAGCATATGGTGGAGATTGGACTGGAGGGATTTTATGGTCCTTCAGCACCTGACAGGGCTCAGTTCAACCCAAATTCTTATGCCACACAAGTTGGAACAGACTTTCTAAGGAACCATCAGGTTCTTGGTGTAGATTTTGCTTCTGCACATATTTATGCCGACTCGTGGTAAGTATATGCAGCATAAAGTATTTGTCATTTAAGTATAAAAGGTGCACAATGCGGATGGATCTAAGAAAACTATTGCATTTGTTGGTGAAGGGTCTCGCAAGCTATTTCCGATGCTCATATTCAATTTACTAGATCTTGGATAGCAGCCCACATAGAAGATGCTGAGAGATATCTGCAAATGCCTGTTTTATTTGCTGAGTTTGGCGTATCAACGAAAGACCCTGGTTACAATTCATCATTCCGAGACAAACTCATCAGCACAGTATATAGGAGCCTCTTGAACTCGACGAAGGCAGGTGGGAGTGGGGCTGGTAGCCTGGTGTGGCAACTATTCCCTGAAGGGACAGATTACATGGATGATGGCTATGCAATTGTTCTATCAAAATCACCTTCAACATCAAACATCATTTCCCTACACTCAACAAGACTTGCAATCTTCAATTCCATGTGTAAATGGAATTGCAAATGGGGCTGCAAGAAGAAGAATGCCTTGGAGACAGTCCTCTATCACGATGATCTGTAGAAGCCTAAAACCAGTCACTTGAAAGTATCGTAATACAATAGCTTCTGTATACTTCAAAAGCAAGAATAAGGACCAAGTCGGTGGAACTACTGTCTGCCACCCGTCCCTTGGAGGACCTATAGCTTGATCAGAAAGTGTTGTAAAAATGTTAAAAACATATTAGTACTCTCTGTCTTGCCCTCTGTGGCTGCTCCTGTTATCGTTGTCCAATGACTCCCAGGTTCTGATTCCGCAACAAGAATGACCAATTGGGTTGCTAATCGTGTCAAATTAATCCACTGGGCAACTTAAATTTACTTATCAATAGTATGATGAAGTTGCCGACTGGTGATGTTGATCAATCTTGCAAAGCAAAAACCAAGGGGATCTTTTTTGAATGGCATGCGTTCTCATAACCAAGAGTCAAAATCAAAGATTAGTTTAGATTTCCAATAATTCAAGGACCAAAGAAGCTACCGACCGACCCCAATCCCCTAATGCGTTCTTTTAACGCTTCCATTTTTAGTGGGCCAAGAGAAAGTAATATTAAAAAAAAAAGAAAAAGAAAAAAGAAAATAGGACATTGGAATAGATTGGAAGTATAATATATATTGCTTTCACTTCTATCTCTCTTGTAATAAATTGTAACTCTCTGAACTGAACTTTAATAAATTCGAAAGTAAAGCAGCGCACCTACATAACATATTATTATTAGCCGTTGGCGCTGTCCATATTCAAATTCAAACCTCTGTTCGTTCATTATCATCACGAGAACTCTTTATCTACTTCTCCTTATTTTATCTCTTTTCGTTCTCAATTACGACAACGCTTCGAGGATGACAAGGGTCCAATCTCCGGTCGCCGAGGAGAACCAGAAACTCCGGCCTAAATCAGGCCGGAAGCCTCTCCAACTCAAGAACTCTCCGGCCAATACAACGCCGGATAACCACAATTCGAAACAGAAGTCAAAGACGGACTGGATAGAGATCTCGGTGGATGGAGACTGGAACAAGGAGAACCATCCGATCTATGCGACCCCAACAAGGCTGGTGGTAGAACCGTTCGAGGTCGACGCGTCGGGGGCGGCGTCGCTGGGAGAGGAGCTGAACGCAATCAAGAAGAAGCTGGAGCGAATGAGAATAGACAGAGAGAGAACGGAGACCATGTTGAAAGAGAGGGAGAAGGTGATGAGTTTGCAGATGGAGGGGATAGAACAGCGGGGAGACATTCAAAAGAGACTGGAAATAGAGGTGGATCGACTCTACAGATTAAAGCAACTCCAATCCTATTCCATGGTAAACCTCTTTCTTGATTTATGCTACTTTCTTCTTCTGGGGTTTTTGATTTCGTTTTTCTGAATTACGCTTATGAGCAGAGAATTTCTCCAATTCGATCGCTCAGAGAGAAGGAACAGGAAAAGAGGACATGTGAAATGCACGAGCAGCAGCTGGTAAGCATTGTTTCATGATTCTAGTAAAGAACACAAGTGGAGGATAATGGAGAAAGGCGTGCTAATGCTACGCTATTTGTTTCAATAAAATCAGGAAACGAGAGGCAAGAGCTTGGAAGAATCCATGGTGGGGGAAACTGAAAGCGCATTTGGGAGTCCTGGTTTCTGTTTGAGTTCTAGTTCAGGTTCAAATTCGGATGCCATTTTGCCACAACCCTCGGCTGCTGCCAACTGATCATGTTTCTGTTTCTTCTCCATTGTCTTGTCTCTTGAGTTCGTGCATTACCCTTTGGCTTGGCTTTTTGCAATTTTGAGCAATGGCTTCCTCTCTCTTTCATTCTACACTACTTCATTGTAGATTTTGAAAGCCAATAGTAATGTTGTTTGGAAGAAGAAACAGCTTTCCAGTTCATGCCTTAAATTTCGAATGGTTTTGCCGCTTCTTTTTTACTTTGACCCTTTCTTAGAAGGAGTGCTACGACATTGATACGCTGCTGAGTTATCTTTTCATCCAAGACACCTTCGCACTTTCCGTACAATGATTCATCGTATCATAGAAAACTGCGGCTTAGAAAAAACTGATACATACATATTCGGGCTCATGTCATCTAACAACAGGTACAACTTGGAATAAAGCCTCGCCATGCACATTATGTTCCGTCTAATTCGTTCCTGCTAGTACATCACATGTATTAATCCATCATTATATTTGCTTTACAATGAAACTAGAATCGTTGCAAAAATGCAAACTAGGAGCGATTGCACTTTAAGCTATTGTTTTCTGATGGAACGGAATGTGGCACTCATTTGAAGGAACTAGGACGAGTACATTACCCCGTCTCCAGATTCTATACATTGCAGCTGTAACCTCGACCACAAGCGTACTGGAGCAACACAAGTAAACACCACCACGGCCATAAGAAGCCTATTCAATCCATCTTTTGCCGACAAAGTTCAGCTCGAGTCGCATAAGCCAACATGATGAACATTGGACACCGAAAGTAAACAAAAAATCAAAACTAAAGAAACAATAATAAAATTTTTAAAAAAAATCCTACCATAACATGCCCTAGTCAATTAGAACATTCTTGGTTAGGATCTAAAGATTAAATCCTACATCAGAATACATAAGCAAAGGATAGACCTGAAGAAACCGTTGCACCACAGCAAGGAAATGAATGAAGGATTCTAGTCTAGAAATGTAAGAGTGCAACCTCAAATGGTGATTTCAAATAACCAAATGGAGCATTGCACTTTTCCACATAATCAGTCTGCCAATCAGATCATCTCAACAGAATTTCCAATGATTGTTGCAGTTTACACAGGTTACGTAGGTTGTCATAGGTTCATCTGCACTTCTGGTTTGCATCTGATGGTAGGTGCACTTGCGCTGGCCACAACGGCCACACTTAAACTGATCGGTCGTGGCTTTTGGAGGACCACCCCGCTGGCACTCAAACAATGCTTTCTCTTTAATTTGGTTATTCTCACGTTGCCTTTCTTCACTTGCCATTTCTTCAGGGGTCATAGTGACGAGCCTTTGTGGTTTAACATGTCCGAGAAGAACTTTTCTCCTTAAATCTGGGTTGTTTGGATCCTTAATGTTGAACATTATGGATCTGTACTTGAACTTTTGTGCCCCATTGGAACGACCCATCTTTTCAAACATTACAGATTCCAAAGAGACAGCAACTCGGATTGGGTCACATGCATTTACTTCATCCCTCATGTCCTCATCAACCTCACCAGCAACTTTTGAGAAGGCCTCCACGAGGAGCTCACGAACTTTGTCACGCAAAGCATCATTGCATTTAATCATTGCTGTCAGCCTTGGAGGAGCAATCGATGCTTTTACTTCCTTCTTAACACCAGAAGATTGTACCCCCTCCCTGGATAACTTTTCTAGCTTGACAGTTTCTGCTGAATCTACCTTCTCAGGTTTAACAGTCTCCATGGTTGAAAGCTTATTAACCTTTTCTGAGCTCACATTTTGAACCTTCGCCTCCTTGACAGCCACTGAATTTGCAATCTCAAATTTTATGGAGCTTTTATTATCAATGATACCATTTTTCTTTCTATTGGTCTCATCAATAACTATTTTTTTCCATAACTCAAGCAAGTTAGAGGCCACAGTTTGGATCTTCTCCCTAGGATGCTTGGTGAGGGGTCGAAGCCGTTTCCCAACCTGAAATGTGTATTGCAGCGCTACTTCAGAATAATCAACATGAACATTTAAGTTGATTCCAAGGTTAACACTTAGACAAACTAGAAAAGCAAAGGCAATCAATGTCACAAGAAGACAACAATCAGCAATACATTGCCAAGGTGAAATCACTCAGTGGCCGAGAGGGTTGATGTTTGAGCATAATGAAGCATGAATGTGATGAATTGGGTAAGAAATGCAAAAAAATTGTAAAGTGAAAAAAATAACAAAACAAGTGACATCAATCCTGTTATACCATAATTAGACATAATTATCAACAAAGAAAGTATGAAATATCTCTGAGATGGATATGAAATAAAAGAGGAATTATGCTTTAATGAGTTTTGCATAATCGGTTACAGAAAAGCCAACTAAAACCATGAGATTTCAAAAGACAGCCCTAAAAAAATAATTAATATGTACAAGCAGATCAATCTTAACACCAAGTAGGGTTGATTCCTGCTACGCAAAACAGGAAAAAGAGGAGAAAAACGAAAAAATTATTCTTTGCCAGAAGGAAACCCATCCACTATCAAGTTTCAAATATACCGTATACCATATAGACAAACATAACATGAAGTCCGGATTCCATTGCCAGACAAATCATAGATGAGCAAATGGAATCCCTTCCCTTACAGCCAAAAACCCAGATGAAAAATAAAACTTCAACGTTGAGGGAAAGTCTACCTCGTTCACATTCATCGCATAGTTCATTGAAAAAACAGTAACAGCAACTGTAACTAATATGGATTGGATAAAAAAGAACAAAAAGTGAACCTTTTCTTTAGAAAATATAGAACAAAAAATCAGATTGTAAGGCATGAAAGGAGAGGGAATTCGTCACCTGCGTAGAGACCAAAATATCGTAAGTAATTGGAAAATTCTTGAGTTGCTTCAACGCATCAACGCACCGGACAACCTCCGGCCCATTCGATGGGACTCCATCGCTGGCGGCGGCATCGGCAGCTTTCTTCGCCGCCTCGAACAACTCCAGCAGCTCCCTCTCCATCTATATTCTCAAATCCGTAAAATCTGCCTAAATAAATGAAAAAACCCTAAAACCAAAAAGAGAAAAATGCAAAAAAAAAATAAAAAATTGAACGGTGGGTGAGCAAAAGACCAATAGCAAAATTTAAACAGACAGAAAATAAAACTAAACATCGAAATCGAAAAAGAGTGATTGTAGAGAAAAAAAAAACATGGAGATCGATATGTGAGTTTGACCGTACAGGAACTAATATGGTCTGGGGTTTTTTGTTTTTTGGTCTGATAAGTCGATCCAAGGGAGTACAGAGAACCACCCGCTTTCTCCGCTTCTCCGTGTGTTTGGGGCTTTGGGGGAGGCTGTACTTCGGAGGTTTTGTCTAGGACCAGACCAGTTGTTAATTGGTCGAGATCAATGGTCAATTTTAGCTGCATCTTGATTACTCACCAAAAAGCTTCTTAGTATGAACGGTTCTGATGTTGCATCAGCAATCTTTTCCAATGCAAATTTTGTTCCCCTTTTTAGGGTTTGGATTCGTATTCAAGTTAAGAATATCAAAATTATCAATTTTACAATCAAGTTAATATATATATATTATTTGAAATAAAAATAAATATTTAATTAAAAATAGTAAATTTATTATACTAAAAATAATAATTAGGATAGTTAAAAAATTGAAAATAACTAGTGGCGTGAGTTAGGAGCCCAACCCAAGAAGAAAAGAGATTTGCAATAGGAAACCCGACCTTTATCAACCAGGCCCAAACATTCCTAACAGAGATTCCTGGAAATGACCGACAGAACCCAAAAAAACAAAAATCTCCGCATCTAGGAATTGTGACAATAATAAGCTGAACAACAGGCCAAGAGATAGGGGGGGCCATGTATGGAATGGTGCTGTCCATCAATGAGACGCGACTCCTTGTCTCCTCTCCTCTCCTCTGAAATCAAGAGAAAAATTTTCTGCAATTTCAGGGGGATTTCACATATTCTCACTCCCCGAAAATATAGACCGCACGATCTAGCTATAAAAAAAAAAAAAAGGACATGTTGAACGCTAAAAGAAAAGGCGGGCAGGAAGCAAGTACGAGCAAAAGAACAATAACTCTCCCATTTAACTTTGGCAGTCAAAAAGTATAAGATACGGCAAGAACGACGACCTCTTGCATGTGTCCGTCCCCTGTCCTGCGCACATGAAATGTCCGTACATCCATGTCCTCTCTCTCTCTCTCTCTCGCGGAAGACGACGAATCTATTTTGAGTAAGAACCCAGGTTCAGATAAAGGTTGACAATCACCGCCGATCTCCCATCTCCCCCTGCGATCTAGACGATACCACCAACAGAGCACAGATACGTTTATTATTATTATTATTATTAATTTAATTTAATTTTACTCAATTTTAATATTAATAAATTTAAAATTTTATTATCAAATCCAAAGAATTTTTGTTTTTTGTTTTTCCATATGTTGTGCTAATGCACGGTCCAATTGGCGAGAATTATGATGGTTGCAAAAAGAACGTTATTTTCAAAACTTGAATAAAATGCTGGTCCTGGTCAGCACACTGTCACGCCTGCCACGTGACACTGCCACCAAAACAGGAAAATAATTATTCTTGTCCTTTTGTCATTTACTTCTTAGCGAAGAAATAGAAGGTAATGCGACTCAAAGAAAGAAAGAAAGAAAGAAAAAAAAAAGAAAAAAAAGTTGTATAACTACTTTTAATTGATGATTAGGCTGGAAAAGGGCAAAGGTGGGTAGGGGGGTGTGTGTGTGTGTGGGGGTGGGGGAGAGGACAAAGCCAAGAATTGTGGCGTGCCACTCGTCTATCTCGTGTCTTCGCCTGCGATTTTCTTGTCCCCTCCGCCCTCCTCCTCCTCCCCCTCTTCCTTGTCGTCGTCCTCCTACTCCTACTTGTTTCTTGTTCTTTAATCAATTAAAAATAATTTAATTATGCCCGTAGGATTTTTTGAGAATTGCCACGAACCGCCCAAGAAAAAGGGCGATGCGCTTCTTCGTTAAACCACCACCCCAATGATTTTATTTTTTTTGATTGATTGATTGTTTGTTTGTATGTTTGGTGGCAAGAGAGAAGAGTGAGGGTGAGATCTTATCCGATTCGGTCTGCCAGGAAAGCCCAGAAGGCTACTGTTTCAGTCTGGCATTTCACCATGATTTCGTTTTCAGTGCTATGATCTGAGTCTCAGAGCTACGTTTCCCTCATCCCGAGACGATCAAACCTCCCTGCGCTTCTGGTACGTTTCTCTTCTCCATTTATTCTCTCTCCCTCTCTCTCTCGCTTTCTCCAAATTATTTATTTATTTTAATCTATGTACGGAGTATTAGGGATAATAAGTGCAATGTTTATGGTAATAAATTCAAATTTTGGGTTAAGGGTTATTTAAATTTTCCTGATCATATAGAATTTTTGGGGAAATGGTTTGTTTTATTTTATTTTTATTTTTTGGGTCTTATGTGTTTGCAGTTTTGGCATGTAATGTTGCCGAGGAGATCTGTGAACATTTGCTTTTGTCTGGCTCGATCAGGGATTTGTCAAGATCTAATTTAACTGCATTGAATTGAAGTTTTAGAGATTGCAGTTTTTTTGTTTTTTTTTTTCACTTGTTCCTGAATTTCTCGCTCTTCTGTGAGCCTCTGTAGTTAAAAACCTGTTTTCCGTCCATTTCTGCGTGCAACTGAAGCACACTTAGAGATTTTGATTTTGTCTGGCCTTGAAGCCCTCCGGAACATTGATTGTTCATAAAAATTAGGCTATTTGAGGCCTGCATTTCAATTTCCCGGTGAGAAATCCTCAACCCTTCTGCCTCTCCCGGCCAAAAAAAACAAAAAAGAGAAGTGGGTCAATTTGTCTTTCTTCTTCTTCTTGTTGTTTTTTTTTTTTTTTGAAAAAAAGAAGCGAACTTTCGACATTGCTGATTTGTTTAGATTATCGAAGGAATATTGATGATGGGCTTACGTCTAGCCTTTTGGTTTCTACATTGCTGACATATTTATTTTATTCTCCTCTCAGATGGGATGTGGAGGACACTTGCTGTGGGCAAATCCTCGTTAAATGGCAGAAGTTTTATAATTGATTCTCCAATGTGGCCATTGGATGATTATTTATGAGTTCTGGCCAGCCGTTGCTGACCTCATCATCTCCCCATCATCACTCTCGCCGATTCGGCTCCTTGGGGCTGTCTATGCCTCAATGATTCATTCGACTCTTCCATTTTCAGTGACATCCAAATTAAACAATTCCACTTAGATTATTTCGAGAAGGCCGACAAAGCTCTATCTGTTGGATGCAACAGCTTTCGTAGACAGAATCCGCTTGGAGAAAATTTTAGTTCCGCTGCGACGAGAAGGAAATTTCATTCTGTTGACTCTTGCTTCCTCGAGTAGGTTTCATTGGAATGCCCCACGCAGGAGAGCACGTGCCTGGTATCGTGGGGTACAATGGAACCGTCACATAACAGCAATAATAACATCACTTCCTCCACCTTTGAAATTTCTGGAGATTCATCTTCACTACACCCTAAGTTGGGGTCTCGGGCTGCAGCTTCTGTTCGTGATAAGTTGAGCAAGTCCCAGAGGAGGAGTCGCCACAAAAGTGTGCAGTTTGATGACAATGTATTGTGTGAAGAGGATGCGAGGTTCATCTATATAAATGATCCCAGGAGAACCAATGACAAGTATGAGTTCACAGGGAATGAGATCCGAACCAGCAAGTATTCCTTGATTACCTTCTTGCCCAAGAATCTTTTTATTCAGTTCCACCGGGTTGCATACTTATATTTTTTGGCTATTGCTGCACTCAACCAGCTTCCTCCTCTGGCGGTGTTTGGTAGAACCGTATCTCTTTTTCCTCTGCTTTTTGTGCTTTGTGTCACAGCCATCAAAGATGGCTACGAGGATTGGCGAAGGCACAGATCAGACCGCAACGAGAACAACAGAGAGGCTCTAGTTCTGCAATCGGGTGAATTCCAATTCAAAAAATGGAAAAAGATACAAGCTGGTGAAGTTGTGAAGATTCGTGCTGATGAGACGATTCCTTGTGACATGGTCTTATTAGGGACTAGTGATCCTAGTGGGGTAGCTTACATACAGACAATGAATTTGGATGGTGAGTCTAACTTGAAGACAAGGTATGCTAGACAGGAGACATCTTTAGCAGTATCTGAAGGTTGCACAATATCAGGGCTGATCAGATGTGAACAACCTAATAGGAATATCTATGAGTTCACAGCCAACATGGAGTTTAATGGATATAGGTTTCCCCTCAGCCAATCAAATATTGTTTTGCGAGGTTGTCAGCTGAAGAACACAGATTGGATAATTGGCGTTGTGGTGTATGCTGGACAGGAAACAAAAGCAATGCTGAATAGTGCAGCATCACCTTCAAAGAGAAGCAAACTAGAAAGTTACATGAACCGAGAGACACTATGGTTATCCATATTTCTTTTCATCTTGTGTCTGGTCGTGGCACTTGGGACTGGCCTATGGCTAGTACACTATGAGAAACAGCTTGATACCTTGCCTTATTATAGACAGAGATACTTCAATAATAGAAAGGATAATGGGAAAAGATTCAAGTATTATGGGATCCCCATGGAAACCTTTTTCTCCTTTCTAAGTTCTATTATAGTTTTCCAGATAATGATCCCCATATCGCTCTATATTACGATGGAACTGGTACGTCTGGGACAGTCTTTCTTCATGATTGGAGACAGGCATATGTTTGATGGTAGCTCTGGTTCCAGATTTCAATGCAGATCTCTGAATATAAACGAGGACTTAGGTCAGATACGCTATGTTTTCTCTGATAAAACGGGGACACTGACACAGAACAAAATGGAATTCCGGAAGGCAAGCGTATATGGGAAGAATTATGGACAATCATTGCTCAAGGCTGATCAATTGCAGGAAGAGAACGTTTCAGGTATTAAATTAATAGTTGATTTTTATCCTTTTCTTATTATCTTCACTTCATGTTGAGACTTTTTCCTGTTCTGTATCTTCGTAATGTGTCCTGTCGGTTGTGCTTTTGCCTATTTAAGCTAATGCAACTGTTAATTGAGTTGAGACTCTTACTAGGTTAAGGTTTCATATTGTGGCAAGTGGGCAATGAATTTTCTGGATTAGGTTGTTGTCAAATGCTATGCCACTCCTTTGTCATGGGTTTTCAACCAGTACTAAATGGGTTGCTCGTTAGTCGTACTAACTTGTGTACAATGTCCCTTCCATGATATGGCAAACTGTGGAGCTTTAGCTGTGCCTTACTATATAAGCCTATTGCTATGGTGGTCATATGTGATGTTGAATTTCCATTATGTCTTGTATTTGCACTTGATCTTTTTCATGAATTGCTACTTTGAAACTAAGCAAATCTGCATTTGTACATTTGTTGTCGATAAGAGAAGTTACCATGATTGTTTGTGCTTGTAATTTTTGTAATTAATATGGAATTGAATGCTTCAGAATTCTTTTTATTTTTTCTTGTTTTGATTTTCCTTGTTAGTTTTTGTAATGTTACTTCATCCAAATCAGTGCTTTTTTAATGCAGCATTTGTCTTTTATATTGAGAATTTTTATTTTAAAGAACTGTGAATTATATGGCTGTCTCTTATACACATCTAGATGTGTATAAGAGACAGAGTATAATATGCCTCACAATGCAGAAACCTCCTAAGCCCTGTCTCTTATACACATCTAGATGTGTATAAGAGACAGTTATATGGTTGTTGAGTGGGCTTAGGAGGTTTCTGCATTGTGAGGCATATTATACTTTCATTTTGTTTAGTTTTTTTATTTTACTTGATCATGTACAGCTGGAACTGCACATAGGGCATGGAAACTTAAATCTGCAATTGCTGTTGATTCTGAACTTATGCAATTGTTGCACAAAAACTTAGATGGAGAACAGAGGATTGCTGCCCATGAGTTTTTCCTTGCACTGGCTGCATGTAATACTGTGATTCCAATTTGTTCCCATGGTAAATCTAGCCCCACAGAGAATCAATCTTATGAGGATGTAGAAACCATTGACTATCAGGGTGAATCTCCTGATGAGCAAGCACTAGTTGCTGCAGCCTCTGCGTATGGTTATACTCTCTTTGAGCGTACGTCTGGGCACATTGTAATTAATGTTGATGGCAAGAAATTAAGGTAGAGATTTCCTCATCTCTTTAACAATTGTTGATGGCACTTTTGATTTTTCTATTTTAGCACTGAAGCAAATTGTAACAGTGTCTACTTGGTGTAATTTAGGTTTGATGTATTGGGCATGCACGAATTTGATAGTGTGCGGAAAAGAATGTCAGTTGTGGTCAGATTTTCTAATAATGCTGTAAAGGTGCTGGTGAAAGGTGCCGATACATCCATGTTAAGCATTTTAGCCAAGGATGACAGCAATCATATACGGCATGCAACTCAGAGTCATTTGACTGAATACTCATTGCAAGGTTTACGTACCCTTGTGATTGCTGCGAGAGATCTTACAGAGGAAGAACTTGAGCTGTGGCAATGCAGTTTTGATGATGCAAGTACTTCTTTGTCTGACAGGGCTGCAAAATTGCATCAAACAGCAGCTCTTATTGAATGTGACTTGAAATTACTTGGAGCAACTGGAATTGAAGACAAGCTACAAGATGGTGTACCAGAAGCCATTGAATCCCTCCGGCAGGCAGGGATCAAGGTCTGGGTTCTGACTGGAGATAAGCAAGAGACAGCAATTTCAATTGGCCTCTCTTGCAAACTCTTGACACCGGATATGGAGCAAATTATTGTAAATGGCACTTCAGAGAATGAATGCAGAAAACTGTTGGCTGATGCTAAGGCTAGATACGGTGTGCAGTCATTTAACAAAAGAAACAACAATTTCAAAAGCAGTAAGAGTACTGAGATTGATCACTTTGAGATGTCTGAGGGAAAGAAAGATGCGATGATGGAAGTGCCACTTGCACTTATAATTGATGGGAATAGCTTGGTGTACATTTTGGAAAAAGAACTGAAGTCAGAGGTGCCAATCTTTTTTCTGCTACTACCTTATTCCTAAGATGCATATTACTATTTTATTTTGTCCCCAGAGTTATGATGTCAATTTATGAATATCGTTAAATGCACACTTAACCTTAGTGGATTGAAGTCTGTATCTACCAATTTGTGAAAATATTCCATCATTCTTGAACAGACACTCAGTAATTGTTTGATCTTTCTGCAGCTTTTTGACCTGGCAACTTCATGTAGGGTTGTACTGTGCTGTCGCGTTGCACCATTGCAGAAGGCAGGGATTGTTGATCTAATTAAGAGCAACACTGATGAAATGACACTAGCAATTGGTGATGGTGAGTTGACTCTCTCTCTCTCTCCCCTTCCCCATCCCTCCTGTTAGGGGAAGGGGTCACATTTTGTCTGCGAAGATCTATTGTCTGGGTCCCTACAACTGCTAGTTTTCATTATTCACGATTGTCGTTTGTGTAGGTGCAAATGATGTTTCCATGATTCAAATGGCAGATGTTGGTGTCGGAATATGTGGTCAAGAAGGACGACAAGCAGTCATGGCATCAGATTTTGCTATGGGTCAATTTCGGTTTCTGAAAAGACTGTTGTTGGTCCATGGACACTGGAATTACCAACGTGTTGGTTACCTGGTTCTTTACAACTTCTATCGGAATGCTGTTTTTGTTTTGATGTTATTTTGGTACGTCCAGGTCCTTTGCCCCTTATATTCTTGATATCCAGTAGTTACAATGCTAGCTAGCAAGATGCGGAATAATCTTCATGCTGTTTCCCCTGCAAATATTTTGGTTTTTGTAGAATAAAACATGGATTTCCCTTAGAATTAATCAATGTTCCGTTATTGCTCATTGAATTATTTGACCACCAAAAATCACAACCAACATTTTGGATAATTTCCTTGCCCTGAATCGCACGCCCTATCCTTTCTTTCAAATATATATGTGTCGGTAATATTCAAATTATGTGCAGTGCAATAACTCAAAGTTTATCCTCAATCCTTGTGCTTTTCTTGTGTATCTCTAGGTATATATTGTGCACTGCTTTTTCAACGACTTCCGCATTGACAGATTGGAGTAGCGTCTTTTATTCTGTCATCTATACTTCTGTTCCCACCATAATTGTTGGCATCCTAGACAAGGATTTAAGCCACCGGACACTACTAAAGTACCCCAAACTTTATGGTGCGGGGCATAGACAGGAGGCATACAATTTGCAGCTCTTCTGGATAACGATGGCTGATACATTATGGCAGAGTATTAGTCTTTTTGTGATACCCTTGTTAATTTATGAGGAGAGCACCATTGATATATGGAGCATGGGCAGTTTGTGGACGATAGCAGTTGTTATCCTTGTTAATATTCACTTGGCAATGGACATCCAGCGCTGGGTATACATCACTCATGTTGCTGTTTGGGGATCAGTCATCATTACTTATGCGTGTATGGTGGTGTTGGATTCGATACCTATCTTCCCAAATTACGGGTTAGTGATTATCAATGCTTGGAGTATTCTTTTGATTTTTGTTGCCTCCATACTATCAAAGCTAAAGATGTTATCTACGTTCTGCAGGACGATCTACCATCTGGCAAAGTCACCGACCTATTGGCTCACTATTGTGCTCATAATATTCGTTTCGTTGCTCCCTCGGTTTCTTTTCAAAATTGCATATCAAACTTTTTGGCCTTCAGACATCCAGATAGCCAGAGAAGCCGAGATACTGAAAAGAGGACCTTACCATTTGGGGTCAAGACCCGATGGAGTTTCTAGTTGACTCTTACATTACGCCTGTAGATGATTACACTTGGACATGGCTTCCCTCTAGTTCTGCCTCAAATCTCTCTCCCTTAGCATGCAGCCAAGAGTACCTTCTTAACATTTTTGTGTCTTCATCTCCCTCTCAGATGATAGATACAAAGCTGATTTTGTGACTGACAGAAGAGAGCGCTGTACCACCAAAAAGTGATTAGAAAAAAAGGACTGAGGGACTGTGTTTGCAAAGAATGATCGGTAGGTGCATGCTGAATGAAGTTTGTGCCACCGGGTGGAAAGAACAAATGCTGAAAATGGGTCAGAGTACTACTGCCCAAGGGGTTTAGAAGTTGGGCTTTTCGGATTTAAAAACACTGGGCTTGGCATCAGGGGAGGCAAAAACGTGGGGCTGGTTGGAATCTGAAGATAATTATATGGCACGCCCGGAGTGAGTAAAGGCAAGGAAAATGAAGGTTTTAGGTATATAAAAGATTCATGTAAAGATCAGGTTTGACTTTTTGCTTTCCTACAGCTTAACTAATGAAAGAAGCAGAATATGATTTGTTACCAAGTGTCCTTCGTCCTATATATGATCGCAGCATTTTCTTTATGATTAAGTATCATCGTCTTCTTCTTCGCTTGTTTTGGTGCGTAGATTGTCGTTATTATCTGAAAAAAAAAAAAAAAGAAAAAAAAAGAAGAAGAAGAATCAAATTGCCACCTAAACCCACTATTCCTCCACTAGCAAACGTGGCTCTTAATTTTGACTAAATGTTACTTTACTTGTCCAACTGCATTATCGATGCTAATCCTCAAAGGCTGCACATTCTTGTCCAACTAAAAATCTTGTAATATTTTTGCAGTTTAAGGAAAACAAAAAACAAAAAAACAAAACAATTTTGTGAAGACCTTTGAGTTTTAACTAACTGCCCACTCGGTGTTGGTCTTCCTTGCCGAGAGTACCCCTGACGCTGCTTCCAGGCAGTAGCAAATGAGCTGTTAATAATTTTATTAATCGAGGTTAATATCGATACTTTGGAGTTTTGATTGGTAAGTGGGAGCAAGCAACCCACTTGTAAAATTTTATTCTGGATGCCACTTGGCAACAGGCGTGACGAAACATTCGTGACGTCGAAAAATAACGTCAGCCATGTCCGTCATCCAGCAAAAAGGTCCTCCACAACGCGCCACTCCACTCACGCCCTTTGACGCCGGCCAGTCTGCAGAGTTGGATGCGCGTGTCTCTTACTGCGCGTTGGATTGGGATGGTGAACCCGCAGTTTTAGGAACTTTCTTTGTAGGATACATGTGTTCTTCCTCGAATGGGCGGCTTTGCAAACCATGTAATAATGCAATACATACATAGATGCTTTCCTTATTTAAACCAAAGAAAAATAAAATAAAATAAATGATTTTCTTTATATTCGCCTCTCGCATAATAAAAGCCCATTTCTCATCATTCGCTTTGGCTTTCAACCCAAGAGAAATACAGCGAGAGAGAGAGAGAGTGTGTGTGTGTGTGTGTGTGTGTGTGCTGTCTCTTATACACATCTAGATGTGTATAAGAGACAGGAGAGAGAGAGTGTGTGTGTGTGTGTGTGTGTGTGTCTCAAAGTGAAAATGGAGAATTCTAATTGGCAGGGAAACCCATCGGGTCGGAAAAGGGCGGTAGACGAGCTGCTTAGGGGCCGGGAACTTGCAACACGGTTGAGAATTGTTCTCCTTGAATCCCGAGAGGAGGAGGACGCCAAGGGTCTCGTTGCCAAAATCTTGAACTCTTTTAGCAACACTCTTTCTATACTCGACGGGGTTGAGTCCGATGAGGTCTCCCAGCTTCCGGCACCCAACCCCCGCGTGGGCTCCCCGTATTGTGACAGCCGGAAGTCTGAGGATTCCGGTGAGAGTAGCAAGTCTTCCACATTAATCAAGGAACGCCGAGGATGTTACAAAAGAAGGTAATTGTTTCGTTTATTTATTAATTATTCACTTCTCCCTTTTGGTAATTTATCTCCGCGCACAAGGCCAATATGGTCATTTCATGATCAACTCGATCCTCTGATTGTCCAACAAGGAGTTTGACGAGTAGCTGATGAGATCAACTCCCAGTTTCAGTTGACAATTTGGTCCCTGGCTTCAACCTGTATTTACCATCATAAGTCGCAGTTCTCTGGGATCTGTAATTCATGACTTTCACCGCTCTTGCAGGAATACTTCGGAATCGTGGACAGCAGACTACCCTACTTTAGTGGAAGACGGCTATGCATGGAGAAAATATGGACAGAAGGTGATCCTTAATGCCAAACACCCAAGGTACCACTTCTAATTGATATTTCCAAAATTAATTGTCTCGCCTATGTATATAAATTTCTGCTTTGGTTGATTAAATAATGCCGTAGCAATTGATTGACTCCGTGTATGTTATGTTGGCTCAATTGTTCAGGAGTTACTACAGGTGCACCCATAAGTACGATCAGGGGTGCCAAGCAACAAAGCAAGTGCAGAGGATTGAAGAGGAACCACCCCTGTACCGAACAACTTACCATGGCCGTCATACGTGCGAGAGCAAATTGCTGAAGGGCTCTCAAATTATCGCTGATCCAACCGATTCCGACTCTTCGGTTATTATACGCTTCAACAACGCCACCAACAATTTCGCAAGCAAACACTTCGGAGAACCCTTTTCGATCACATCTTTCCCATCGGTAAAACAGGGACAAGACAAGGAATTCATGCCCTTGCCGAGCGATCTGACCCACCACCACAACCAATCATCATCGTCTACTTACCTCCTGTCGCCTGATCATTTTTCGGCGTTTGATCGCGCGGACGTGATTTCTGGGGTGAACTCCTCCTGTACCGCTAGTACGCATAGTTTGGACATGGATGTCATGGTGGGAGCTGTTGACTTCGATGATGATGTCTTGCAATATGTAGAATTTTGCTGATGAGTAGCGCTCACCCATGTCGTAGAAAGGGTCTTTGGAAGTTTCTTAGAAAATGGTTGAAAACTACCTTCCATTGTAAAATACGGCCGTTCCTTCCTCCCCTGTAATGCATAAATAACAATTAACTTCTGTCACTCATTTTGAAAAGTGTTAGAATCTGTTAGGATGAAGCTCCCACATTACACTAAAAACTTCAATTGAAATTGCTGTTCGAGGTGCTATTTTATTTCTTTCAACTTTCTCAACTGCATCCAGCATTGAAAGGGTCATTACTCATGTTTGAGTTCAAATGAAAATACTGACATATAATCAACAAGTCTTCTTTGCCATACATGCGCATGTAAATTGAAGTACTGTGGAAAAAAGTCTCTGGCGCTTGTACCATCGATTGACAATTTGACACGTTGCTCCGACCTTTCCTCACTTGACATCGAACGTTGGTTTCTGTAACTACAAATCCAAGCTGGGCTGCGGATATCCGTACATATTCCATTCAAAATAATAATAATAATAAATAAATAAAAGGGCTCATCCAGACTTTCCAATGTTGGACAAATTTAAAACTTTTCTTTGCTTATTTTATTTAATTATGCCAGTTGTTCGAATCTAGAGAAAATTCACAACCGTGGACACCACGTAATTAATGATTTGCTCAAACTATACGTTGTGCAACGCCCCTAAATTGAGTGGCTTATTGGCAAAATAAATAAATAAATAAATTGGCATTTTGATTTTTATTGTGCTACAAGTAATGTTCTCTCTCCTGTAAAATGTAATCCATCTCTTTCCATGGGATTTTATAGTGTTAGTCCATTAGATATGCATTTTGCTTCTATTTTATCCTTTTTTGTCTTACAAGTGAGAAGAAAGTGTTTCATTGAAAGATGTAACATCAGTAGATGATGCTATTAGATTATGTGGGCAACGAGTCCCTCAATATTGACCTTTTCCTTTCCCCACTTTATAGATTGGAATAACAACAGTACATGCCAAAGGTTCTTTCACTACCACCAATAGACCAGGACTGCCCATGGGAACCCAGCACAGTCAGAAGAAAATATAGATCTGACTTATTCTCTCTCTCTCTCTCTCT
Source organism: Kandelia obovata (assembly GCA_021464305.1). Lineage (NCBI taxonomy): Eukaryota > Viridiplantae > Streptophyta > Magnoliopsida > Malpighiales > Rhizophoraceae > Kandelia > Kandelia obovata. Next base: position 11,429,688 of record CM038472.1, on the reverse strand, counting down.
CTCTCTCTCTCTCTCTTTTCTTTTTTCAGTGGAATTTAAAGATTGAAATTCAATGATTTAAACAATTAAAACAAAAACCTCTAAATTTGTTTTCTTTTTTTTTTACTGCTCTAAAGTTAAAATATAATGGGCGTTTCGATTTTAAAATTAATATTCCAAACCACCTAACATAATGGGTTCTATCATGTCAATGCTAATGAATCTATATATATGTATACTAATCCTTGATTATATGGAAACTTGTCATAGTGATGTTTAGTATTCATGCAGAGAATTTACATGCCCTTATTTTTCAAAATTAAAACGTACTATAATTATTAGGACCAATCCTTCAACTCTTGGCTGGAATATACCGTAATAATGTTCACGACTTATTCCCTAATGATATTTGTTATTAACGCAGAGAATTTATGTGCAATTATTATTCAAATCAAAACTTGCCATACTTGTTAGGACCAATCCTTCGAACTATTGGTCAGAACTTGCAATAATGATTGATATTCATGACTTAATAGAATTCCTCTATTCTTTGCACTTGCGACAATCTTAAAGTTTTTTTTTTTTTTTTTTTTTTGGCACACCAGTTATGAATCAGAAATCCTACATGTTATTTATAAATGTGTATGAATTTCAAAAGTTCATTTAGGTCAAGTATCTTATTATCTTTCACAACTCCTCTTTGCATTCATTCTTTGATAGGTGAAAGAGCACAACAATTTACACGGTAAGTCTCAATAAGTTTTCATATCCTCGACAGTCTTGATTTAATATATATATATATATATATATATAATATGGAACTCCATTATTAGGCTTAAAAGACCTTCCAAGAAGAGCCAAGTCGTTTGTTTAGAGATCTCATTTATTAACAACAAATTGTGCATTGCAATTGTATAATTCTCCTTTTCACTTCCTGAATCAAGAAACAAAGTGTACTATAAAAATTATTTAAAAATTGATCAACATCAACACATAATATTAAATTATACATCACTCGATATTGTTTACATATCCAATATATATATATATATATATATATATTTTAATACAATCTGCACCTAGGAAAAGTGAAAAATCTAGTTAAGTTCTAATCTGTAGATTATGACACGAGATATTAAGCTAACTAGAAGACAGAACACACATGCTGTTGTCATCATGAAGAAAACATAGGCAGTGACATTAACTTGGTTAAAAAAAAAAAAAAAAAAAACAAAAGAAAACCAATCACCATTCAGAAAAAATAAAAATAAAAATCAGTGTGAACTATTGACCTATCATAAAACTGATTTGTTGGAGCCGGGTCCACATAAATAAAGTAACACCAACCCTTAATATAAAGCTTATTTATGAACCGTTCAACCTCAAGGTTGTACAAGCCATGTTGAGTAATTTTATCTTGATCTTCTTCTTCTTTATTATTATTATTTTTTTAGAAGCATGATCTACTTAATTAAGATAACTTGGATGGATTAATTTTTTTTCCCAAATAAATATTTTATTGGATCACATCCGATCAATCATTAAGCTCAAGTTGAGCCCAACAAACTAAATGCGAAGTGTTTTGTTTTTTTGTTTTTTTTTCCCCTAAAATCTAATTCGTTAATTTCCTTGGATTGTTGGCTTGAAAGGAGGCTGCCAAAGCATTTACAGCAGCTTGCTTATAACTTCAATAAGTAAAGAGACTAATGCACTTCTGTCATGAAAAGTCACGGTTAAAATTATTACCGAATATTATGGTCCAATAATAAAAAAGAATAATTGGTTGTTTAAGAGTGGGTCAGGTACGCGATAAGGAGGAGATTAGAATGGTCAGAGGCAAAAGAAGGTGCACCAAAATTTCCCTTTTCTTTTTCTGCCGACGCATGGCACAAGACTTAATTGGATATGCACAAAGCTGACCCACATACTCAGAAGCTATAAAGTAGTTTCAGGGATACTGCCTCCAGCAATAAAGACAGACGATACCGAATTGCACAGTCAGAATCATCTCAACGTCAAGGCATCAATCATGTTGAAAGGTCTGCCTGGAAAATTCTTGCGTGGAATAGTGCGGGGATATTTCGGGTTCACACTTTGCGTCAACATGTGTATCTAAACTGTTTAGCCATACTGGAGGCTGAAACTGATTACTAACAAATGTTGGTAACATCAACGTTTAATGGATAACTATTGTTGTTTATTTTTAAATTGGTATTCAAGCGCATGATGACCCACAGACAAATTGTTTCATTTTTTGCCACTCTTTCCAGGGGGCTTGCTTATCATCATTCTTTAAACATCAATTTAAGGATTAAAAGTTAAAATCGCTCGGAGGAAAAGTAATGGGCCGCGGATAGATGGGCCCGCTTAATCGTACGATGATTATGCCAGCTGTTGATCTGTCCAAGTCCCAGTCTCACTTCCACTACTTTCAGGTTTGTAGATGCATGCAGGAACTCCCAATTTTCAAGGGGCCCCATGTCAGTCGCTAAGTTCCAGGCAGGTCGTAGCACTAAATTAGAAATTTTCTTTTTGTTCTTATTTTTTTGGTCAAAATGGAAAGCTTAACGCCTAAGAACAGAATTCCTAAACAGAACCCCTCGGCCAACAAATATCCACTATGTCTTGCTGTAAAAGTTCAGAGGTGAAAAAGTTCAGAAACAACTGAAATGCGTGTCTTGGTCCAAAAAGGCTACCACAAGTTCGGCCGAAACAACCATTGTTCACAAAGGCCCTCTGCCCTAATAAATCGGACCGCAGACGCTAGGGTTAAATTCTTTATTTTGTTCTTCTTTTTTTATTTTTTTTCTCATTATTGTGTTTGGGGCCCTTTGGGATCTTGATTCGTTGCACGTTTCCATCTCCCGATATCGTAACTTTTCCTTCTCTTTTCTCTATCATGTATATACGGAACCACTTTATTACAGACCCCAGTTGCACAGCGGCCCACAGGCCCTCATTATTAAAGACCAAGTTCAGGTCTCGCAAGGACAATCCCTGAATTCTAATTGTATGGTCATTCTTCAGTTGGTTTTTTTTTTTTTTTTTGTCATCTCTTTTCTTTCATGTCGCCCTCCTCCCCTTCCCTTCCCTTCTTTTCTTGTTTCCTCTTTTCTTTCCACCATGAAATCCCCATAAGTATTGTTTTTAATTTCATTGGCGACAAAGATAGCATGTTGAGTTGGTAATTCTGAATAATATGAGAGCGTGTGTGTGTGTGTGGGGGGGGGGGGTGGTTTAAAAAGAGTGGGGCTGTCATACATTACTCTCACCGTTTAACAGCCAAGAAAAAGTAAACTTCATTATGCCCCCCCTCCTTTTTTTTTAAATTATTATGTAATAAGATTTTTCTATTAATTAATCAAAATTCTAGGCATTCAGATTGATGGGATTTGAGATCACAATTCAATTTGTGCAGAAATGAGAAGACCACGTCTCCTTGACCGAGCAACATGAATTGATAACGAGGCTTTCCCTCGTCTACTGATGACTAATGTTTATGAACTTCCTCGTTATGGTTGAGAGTCATTTATATTTAAGCCAGAGGTAGGCATGTCCCTACGTGTTGACTTGAGCTTGTAAAGTCAAGCAAGTAGAACACCCAAACTAGTGCAAGACAGGACAAGACTACTGGCAACGGACCAAACATCCACAACAACACAGGAAAGGCCATGCATAGAACCCGATTGCCTATAAGAGACAGCAAGAACCCTCGTTCGTACATAACTTGTGTATAAGTTGGTGACGCGGAGAACTCGGCGCAAATATTAACCAAGAAATTGGCATCAACCAAGTAGCCAAGTGCCACGGAGTTGCATAAGAAGCTAAACACAAAAAATAGAGACGCTAAGCCAAACTTTACTGCATACATCTTACCCGATTGCAAGCCGAAAACCGCACTATTGATCAGGAGGTGATGGCTTATGTCGTAAGTGTTATTGATCAAGGACGCCAATGCTACGTTCATGAGAATGGCTATTGAAGCAGCAAGTATGGTTGTCATTTGGGTGTTTCTCAAGCTTTGTATGGCTAGCATGGCCTTCTTATCGCCACTCTGCATTTGAAAACATTAATTTAAACCCATCTTAATTACAGCGTCTATATATGAATCAAACATATAGAGATGTTACATGTTGACACCGGGAATCACCTCTTTCATGTCTATCAACCACGATTTCCTCCTAGATGTGTCCATTCCGATGGTGGTCCGGGAAGGTTTGTTCTTCAAACATTGCCAAAGATGGGCATGGTAACCAACCAAGAGAAATAAACTCAAGGGGGCCAATATGGTGTCCAGATACAACATTATGCCAATCTTTCTTTCAAGTCATACTTTATTCATTTGAGAGCCCAAAGCTCCCATATAAATGTGCTTCGCCGATTAGTACTACAAGACATGGTAGTGGAAATTAGGTCATGATGTCAGTCACGTTTTTTATTTTCTTGCTATATATATATACTGTCTCTTATACACATCTAGATGTGTATAAGAGACAGCCCATATAAATGTGCTTCGCCGATTAGTACTACAAGACATGGTAGTGGAAATTATGTCGTGATGTCAGTCACGTTTTTTATTTTCTTGCTATATATATATATATATGTGGCGGCCTCTGTTGTGGAATATGCATAATGGACATCAAAAGGATGTGTGTGAACAAAGGGACATTAAACGATATGGGGACTTGAGCAACATACTGCTGCTGGCATAAAAGATGCCGACTTACTCTGTGTGTGTGTGTGTGTATGTTTATTTGGGCATAGCCCACATCTCCCCCGCTAAATAATGAAATTTAGAATCTCTAAATAAAAAAAAATTAAGTTTTTAATTATTAAAATATCCCAAAAGAACACAAGACCACCGTACTAAAGCAAAGGTAGTTAACCATCAGCAAATAAACATATGTATCCTACCAAGCTTCTAGTATTATCATATGCGGTGGGGGAAATTAGGTATCGGTTCTTCCCCCGGAGTAATTTAAGAAGTTGGATTGAGATAGTGGGGAAAGACGGAAGCATTTCTTTTAAATGTTTTGAGAGGGCCAATGACATAGAAAAAATCAAATTCATTCACCTAAAATGACCCAACTAAGTAGCACTATACAAAAGGACCATTGGTCAAGACCAAAGGCGCATAGGATGCGCCGATCTCATTAATAACGTTAAACTCATGTTGATGTTTGAGAGTAAATGGGTCGTGCAAAATTTAGTCTCTGGTCTGCTAATATAATGATTAACATATTGCAATATATATATATATATTTATTTATTTTTATTATTTTTTTTTTTTGGTTAAAGAAAAAAGAAAAAGAAGGAGATGGCCCAGTCCAATTAGTGCCACTTTTGATTAATATTGCTTACATACTTTACGTCCACATTGCCATCCTGAGGGATTTATTTAATACCCACCATGGCCCATGGGATTGGGCTTTATATATTTTTATTTTTCTTTTTCTTTTTCTTTTTTTTTTATGTAAAAAAAAATTTGAAAAAAAAAAGAAAGTGGAAAAAATGTCCGTGAAGAGGGATGGCTTTACTAAAATTGTTGGTGGCTATTACACTGTAGGGTCCGCGAAACGAATCAAACAGATCGGAGATGGAAGACGGAGAAATTCCCACCGGAAAAGGTTGTCGTGGGCTAGGGTTTTCGACGTGGTTAGTGTCGCTAATATGCGTAACAATTATAAGCTCATCGATCAGAAAAGCAAGTGCCTCGATTCATGTGTACGACAACGAAGCGTTTATCCCACAGTCAAATGCCTTCTTCTTCCACGGCGGCAGTGAAGGCCTCTATGCTTCCAACGTTCACGACGCCGTTTCCACTTCTCCCGATAAGCCCCTCCAAGGAAAGTCCTTCGTCAGGTACACACTCTTTTACTCGTTTATTTTTAATTTCTGTTTTATAAATTTTATGATCATTTTTTGTGGGGTTTTTTTTTTTTTGGTTTTGGAAAATTGCTTCTTTGTGCGAGGCTCAGTGGATGAGTAAATCAGTGTCTCAGTTGTAATGAGCCATAATATTTAATTTAATATAAACTAGTCTCGTATTGTTTTTCAAATTTGATGTTGTGATCCAGCAGTGAATGTAGCTGAAGCTGATTTTAATTTAATTGGAAAAATTGTATTTTCCTATTTTATGATCCTTATGCGTCAGACCCACACGGGGCAAACTTAAGTTCAAACATTCAAATTATTGGTTGTGTGTTGTTTTAAATTTTAAGCTGATATGACTTATAATTCCTGATAGACTGAAATTTCAGGTTTGAAAATGTTGTCTTTGTGAGGACAAAAGAGGCTGCAAGTAAGCCAAACGAAATGCAGCAGAGCAGTGGATTGGTGGAAGCCATCATCCTTGAGGTGAAAGACAGGGAAAGGATTGGAGGGGCTTTCTTGAAAAACAACGTCATATGCTGCACTCCTAGTCTTGCTGAGGGTGGGTCCTGCAACCTTGGGGAGGTTATAATCCAGAAAAATCCAGACAATCCGGACTGGCCTAAACGAATTAAAACCTCCTTTGCAGGCCGAAATGAAGAAGTCAAAATGGAACCTGAATCGGTTGAAATTAATAGTACTGGAATGTATTATCTTTATTTCATGTTTTGTGACCCACAACTCAAGGGCAGTTTGATCAAGGGGACGACTATATGGAAGAACCCAAATGGCTATTTACCTGGAAAGATGACTCCTCTAATGACATTCTTTGGCATCATGTCTTTGGCTTACCTTGCTCTAGGACTCATCTGGTTCATAAAGTTTGTTCAGCATTGGAAGGATGTTATACAGTTGCACTACTACATTACAGCAGTCATTGCTCTTGGAATGTGTGAAATGGCTGTCTGGTATTTTGAATATTCGAATTTCAATTCCACTGGAATGAGACCAATGGGTGTTACGCTGTGGGCTGTAACCTTTCGCACTGTCAAGAAGACGCTATCTCGTCTTCTTCTTTTGGTAGTCTCGATGGGCTATGGAGTGGTAAAACCAACCCTTGGTGGAATAACATCAAAGGTTCTCCTTCTTGGTTTGTTGTATTTTATTGCATCTGAGGCACTTGAACTGGTTGAACATTTGGGGAACATCAATGACTTCTCTAAGAAAACAAAACTATTCTTGGTTCTTCCTGTTGCCTTCCTAGATTCCTGCTTTATTCTCTGGATTTTTTCTTCTCTATCGAAAACTTTAGAGAAGCTTCAGGTAATTATCTTTTTGGCCTCTCCTACAAAATGCCTACGTAATACACTAAGGTGCTGATTGTTAAGTGAATAAGTTTGAGTATCTGTGTGTGTGTGTGTGGATAAGTGCCAGATAGTGATTCATGAGGGTTAGTGGGAGTGAGGTGGGATATCCACTAAATTGGTGGATTGCTTTAATGAACATGTCATCTTATGCTATGGAATATTATTTCTTTTCTCTCCATTTTAGTCTTATGTTTCTTTTGGTTATAGATGAGGAGAAATGTGGCTAAACTAGAGCTATACCGGAAGTTTACCAATTCACTTGCGGTTTCAGTATTACTCTCCATTGCTTGGATTGGATTTGAGGTAATATTTAATATCTTGTTCCATTCACCCAAATAGTTGGAAATTCCTTGATGGGCAATGACAAATGATACTTGGTGGGTACATTTCTCCCTGCTTTGTTCTACTTCTTGAATACTGATTCGCTCTGGCTTGTTTGCTTAGCTATACTTCAATGCAACTGATCCGCTAAGTGAGCTGTGGCAAGTGGCTTGGATCATTCCTGCTTTCTGGACTATGCTTGCATACTGTCTCTTGATGTTGATATGTGTCCTCTGGGCTCCATCACGCAACCCAACCGGGTACTTTGGTTGACATAAGCTGTTCTCTTTTTCATTGATGTTTTCCACATTTTGGACTTTTCTTTTGTATGTGGTGGAGTCCCAAATCTCTGGTTTTTCTCTGTGAATAATGCTTGAAATACTGGCATTCTTATCACGACTCTGAATTGCAATTGAACTTTGCCTTCAGTTTGACCACATCCAATGACTTTCCGTGAATAGCAATCGGATGGGTTTGCTTTGTTTTCCATATTATACAAGGCTTGAGTCAACTTGTCGAATGCAGTATGGCCTATAATTTTAGTACTTAATCAAGTCAACATCATGAATGATGAAACTTGTTGAATGAAAACAAATTTCTGTGTGAATAGGGGGTTAAATGTCTCTCGAGTCACTGTGGCAAGTTGATATTTGACATCATTTTGTTCTTTTATTTAAGTTCTCTACTGGTGTAACTTCCATGTGCATATTTATTGCACACTTGTCTTCTGTTGTTGCCATATGTCTGAATTGATCATTAATAAAAAGAGTGGAAGAATAATTTAGTACATGTTGCCCTCAAATTCATCTGGATATGAAATGGAAGCAATGTGTCAAATATGGTTCTATCATCTATGTAGGTGAAAAAAGGTTAAATAGTCTGGAAAAATTCTTGCAGCAGATGATGTACTCTCATCCTGGAGAATATTATGACTTTTATATGGAGGATTTTGGGGTTGCTATGGCAAATTCATTGTAATAAAAGGGAAAATCAATCTGTATTCCAGTTCTTTCCTTTATTTTTAACTGGACATAGAGAGTGATGATGATTGTTGGAATACAGTGGCTACATTTTTCCGATGTGAACCTCTGGTTATATCATAATTGACATGATAATTTCGTGTGCATTTGTAGATATGCATATTCAGAGGAGAACGGGGAGGACCTAGACGAGGAGGGTATCTTACTAACGAGCAGCGTGGCAAAAGCAACTGGGGAGGCTGGGGGTAAACTGGAAAGAAAAGGGCTTGGAGAAGATCTGGAGGAGGATAAAATAGAATAGAGGAACACTGCCTACCACTATGGTGAATTCCATGTTCGGAGCATCAGCTGCATATCCTATAATTTATTTGTAAATCTTAAGTCATTGTCATGCAGTCTGTGTTGTATGTGCAGAGCTTTTTTGAACGAAATCTCATGTGAAAGTTACAGGATATAAGAAATTATATAAAAACAAGCATAAGGCTGTGAGCCCCTAGGTACTCTTATTTCAATTTTCATGACTCCATTTGTTTTGTTGACGGCTGACTGAGTTATACATCTGTGTTTGTTCAAAGAAAAGAAAAAGCACCTGCATTTTGCTTACTGGCGGTGCTCTCGACGCTCCATCTTTATTTCTTCTTGCTTTAGCAACAAATGATTAAAAAAGAAAGAAAAAAAAGTTCCATAAAATTAACAGACGGTTGTCGTGGATAAGTGTGAAATGATAGTGTTTATGAAATGTATGGTCACAATCCAATATAATAATATTATTTTTATTTTAAAGGGGCCCCAGTATTAGTACCAAAAATACCGTCATTTTTTCTTATCTAAAAAATATTTGATAAAGATTCAGATATTCTGCATTTCTTTCCATGTTTCTTTTAACGAAGTTGTGGGTTTTTTCTGGGTTTTTATTAGTTTCTAATATCTCGATCTAGATTTTACTTCTGCGTCATTTTGATCTTGAAGCTCAAGACACTGAAAGTTCCCCCACTTCGTCAATGCCGGCAAAGCCTTCCATCGCCTGTCACCACCGAATTTCCGACCTCTGCTGCTAACTGCTTCATCTCCGGCAAAGCCACTAATACGGCCGTCGAAGAAATATGCAAAGCAACAAATTCATAAGTTGAAAAGGCTCCCAGCATTGTGTGTCTGCGATCTTGAATTCTTATATATATATAGGAAAACCAGATAAATTTGACTTAATTTTAATTCTAATTAATACTAATAATGAATCATTTTAAGATATATGAATTGTTAAATTCGTAACTGCATATTTTTATTATTATTATTTTATTCTTTTTCTTTTTTAAGCACGGCATATTCATTAATTAAGAACCCGTTTTAAAAGTTTTCGAGGGGTCCCACTCTATTAAATTCACTCAGAAGCATTGATATTAGGATAAGAAAATGTATCGATCTAGAACTATGGCAAATTAAATAATAATAATAACTTAAAAATTTTAATTAATGATTATTTAGAAATTAGAAGTTAAAAATGAAATAATAAATTTTATAATATGTTTAGTTTATTTTATAATTAAATTTAAATTTATTTTAAAACAATTTTTAGCTAAATTTAAATTAAACCTTTAAATAAAAAATTATTATAAGAAAATTATCTTAAAATTATAAATATAATTTATATTAAAAATTTTGTCTAATAATTCAAATAAATAAATTATTATAACCTATTTAGTTACAATAAAATTATAAATAAAAGTTATATTAATAAATTTATTTAATAATGATGATTTTTATCATAAAAATAATTTATTAATTCCCAATTCAAACAGTTCTGCATTAAAAAATAAATAAATCAACCCAAATAATTTATTTTTTTAAAAAAAAGGAAAAAAAAAACATATCTCAAGCGGCATATACATATTATTGCAGCAGTTTGGAATAGCTCAAATCCCGCCGCCGCCGCCGGCAGTGCCTTTCAGTGCTCTCTTCAACTCATCATTCGCATCTCTGTTGTCGTTATTTCTCCGTTCAAAATTTTCCCTGTTTTTGGCACTACTCCAATCCACCGCCGGCGACGTTAGCTTACTTACGCCCATCTCTCGCCTGAGATCATCCACGGCTTGCTTCAACAGTCCATTATCCGCCCTCAACATCTCCAGCTGCCGCTTCATCGTCAGGCAAGCGTCCGCCACGTCAGCATTTTCAAATTCAGGGACCGCCTTATTGGCTGAGGTTTTTGTCCCTTTCGATTTCGAATCCACGCCGTCCACGTGCTCGATCCCGATCTTGTTCATCACCAGGAAGGGAATCTTTCTAAAATTAATCCCAGCCATCGAATCACCGCTGCTCTTTGTATCATCCGCCGGGACCCTAACTGCCCAGCGGCAACTCATTACAGCGTGGCTCCTAACCGGCAGCTTCGTCCTCGCCGCCAATTCCACGCCAGAAAACGCCTTGGCAATCCCACTGGCTGTAGGCTGCGGCAAAACCACAAACCTCTTCCCGGAGAAGCCATCGCCATTAACAACCGGAGCCTCTACCACCTCAATCGAGGAGTCGTCTTCCGGCGATGCGCCGCCGTTCTGGAAGAACCTCGTGCGCTTCTCGAAAGCCGAAGACGACTGTGATTTCTTGATCGAGAAGTCCCCGAACTGAGGCTTGAAATGGAGCATGAAGCTAGGGTTTCCCCGGCCGAGCAAGCTGAACTCGGCACTCATCAGCATGGGGCTGGAGATCGGGGAACCGTAGGGTCCGGCTCCCGTTTTAACGACAAGGGAGAAAGGGTTCCAGGTGTCGTTGGGGCGGTAGGCGATCTTGATGGACGGCCCCGATTCGAAGAAGGTAGCGAGATTGAGAGTGAGCTCTTTGGACTCACCCGCAGAGACCCCTGTCTGGAACGGCAAGCCGACGATACTTAACGGCGCTTTGGCTCTGAACAGTGGCTTTTGGTCTTCACGGAACTTTAGTGACGCTTTCATTTTTTCCTTTTCGTTTGTTACTTTCTCTTTCTTTTTTCCTTTGAACCAAACAGCAAGAGCGGATGGCTTTTTGGATTTAAAGAGTAGATGCTGGCTGATTATTGCAAAGGAAGGGAGACTATTAGGCGAAGATATGTTCGGGGTAGAATGTAATTTTATAGAAGTAGAAGGGTATGTTTGAAAGTAAAAATTTGAGGTTTTTTGTCGGTTTGTTGCTTGCCAACGGAAAATCCAGCAATGAATTCAATATTTGAATTTTGAATTTTCGAAACGTTCTTTACATTTTTAATTTTTAATTTTTTTTTTTTGTGTGGCTTTGATCTGAAGGTTTGAACTTATTGCAATGTTCACACTTCATGCCATATCTCCCGCACGTCACATTAGCCTAAGGTTAAAAACCATTATTTTTTAAATTAATCCTTAGAAAATTAAGAATAATTAATCCCAACTCCTTTTTTTTTTATAACTCCAAATAACGGAGAAATGCTGTTAGCAAATGTTTTAGTGCAGTGATAAAAAAAAAAAATCTCATTTTCTGCCTAGTCGAAGTTCTCCAATTTGATTATTTTTATTTTTATTTTTATTTTTACTGAGATGTTTAGTAAAAGTAAGCGTAACTTCCAGTAATGCAATGCAATGGACATAAAAGTTGGGAGAGATGATTTTTAGTGGATTGCCAAGCTCAGTGCGTTGCAGCAATTCCATGAATTAAAATAGCATTCCCACAATTGTATGCTACAAATAGCTCTTCGGCCTTCTACTGTCCGCAGACGAGCGTTAAGCAAGTGAAAATCTTAGAGATAACTAGTATCTGATATCATAAATCAATAGAGGTAGCAGCCATAATGAAGAGCAAAGTTGTTTGAGAACTTGGTTAAAGGTAGCAGCATCAAACTCAATGGCTTGGAGAGCTAAGGCTAGAGATTGATCATATTGATAAGAGAGAGAGAGAGAGAGAGAGAGAGAATGGAGGAATATCACCAGCAAAAGGAAGCTATAACGCTAATTTCCGTGGGAAGAATTAAGTCCAACCAATCCAATCAAAATGGGACGAAAGCAGCAATTCCAAAAGTTCTATAATGGAGGAAATAACGTTATTTTCACCAAATGCAACTAACAGGACAATCCAGCAACAAATTTTTGTGATTTCTGTCTCAAACTTCAGTTATCTTTCGGAATGTCGAGGTCCACAAATATTGGACTGTCAACTCCTAATCCCATTGCGTTTAAACCATTGTCGACATAAACAACGGTACCAGTGATAGCTGAAGCCAGTGGTGAAGCCAGGAAGGCAGCAGCATTCCCCACCTCCTCTGTTCAATTGAAATTAATGATTAGATAACACAGAAGGGAAGAGTTGAATGGACAACTGATGCTGGTAAATATAGAGGTGTTTTTAGTCACTTGTTGCAAAACATTTTTCAATCCAGTCATTTGGTTGTGGGTAAACCGGGATAAGCCAAGAGATTCTTTTTAACTTCTGAAAGTTGAGAAACACTTGTCTTCCCGCCAATGCCCAGTAAATATCCATTTCTGCTCATTTCTACGTAACGGGAGCTTTAGGGTAGTTAGTAACTCACCTGCAGAGAGTTCCTTCTGCAGGGGAGCATTGGTTAATGAGTAATTGATCATCATATCAATAAAGCCTATTGCTTTTGCTGCTCAACTTCTTAATGGGCCTAGCAAGCACAAAGCAATGAGAGATTCATACATGCAAAGCAGAAAACAACTCTACGAAATTGAGAGTTTAAATACAATGGGGGCAATTTCTGTTGATTGTAGCAGAGGTACCATCTGCTCAGAAGGTGAAAATAGGGCAAAAGAAAAAAATCGAAACTGCTTGTGTGCCAAGATGTTTATGCAACCATTAAAGACCACCCCATTTTCCTCCTACGTACATTGCTGATAACAAATGCTTTTGACAGCAATGGCAATCAAAACTTTTACAACCATTTAAAATGATTAATTTCAGACATCCCAATAGGATTAGTAGCTCTGCATGAAAGCAAACTTTTGTAAACTTAGATCCAAGACAGCAAATGCATGTGGAAACTGAATTCAGGCAAAATGGCTGAAACAATTCCACATCATAAATCCAACTGAAGATAGTTGCCTCAGATGACCCCTATAGAACACAAGCAAATCAAAAGGACTTATGGGGAACGCTCCACAATTCTGCATCTTGTTGTCTACCATAAATCTTCTTAGGGATTATCAAATGATAATGATATTTGAATTGGTGCAACATTAAAATAGTTCATGAATACAGATTAAAAACTTTCATGTTTAAAATCAAGAAATTGCATCCAGCCACAACCTTCAGTTTAGAAATCAAGATATCTCATACTTCCATGAATACAAGCCGGTCAAACTGGTTCTGTTAACGTAGAGTAAGTAGTATACCTGCAGATATTGTGTTGACCCTGATGTTGTGTTTTCTTCCAGCTTCAAAAGCCAGCACCTGAATCAACCATAAGCAACAGTTGGAAATTTTTCTGAATGTGGGTAGAAATTGCTGAGAATTTGGTGCCAAAAATAAGAAGTGAAATAGAAACAAAACACTCACATGCGTATCACTTTCCAGAGCAGCTTTTGCTGTACTCATGCCTCCACCATATCTGCATAAAGAAATTGTAAAATGGTGTCCAACAAAATTAAATACTAAGACAGATGGAAGCAGGTTTGAAAGTATCATGCCCTGGAATGATCCTTTCAGAAGCAATGTAGGTTAGAGAAATTGAAGCACCACCTGTAAAATCAACACCAAAACTCAAGGTCTAACTGCATTGATAGGGCAATTGGGACTTCTTTTTAAAAAATACAGGCACATGCATCAATAAATTTGCACTCTTTTTACTGGGGGAAGAAGGTGAAAACCAACAAGAAAAAAGATGGAGATAAACTTAAACAAACTGAGAAGTAATTTGGGTTATATACCTGGATTCATTATTGGAACAAAATGCCTCAGTAAAGAAATAAAGGAGTAGCTAGAAGCTGAGATGGCTGCAAGATATCCGTTTCTTGATGTCTCCAGAAGAGGTTTGCTAACCTATGCAGGTTAACTGCTTCTGTGAGCACTACAAAGTCTTTAAGAAACATTGAAAAAAGAAAAGAGTGCAACAGCAACAGACCTCTGGACCATTGGCAAGTGAGTGTACAAGAATGTCAATGCTACCAAAATCATTTTTAACTGAATCAACAAGTTCCTGCATGAAATTATCAGTGGTTATCAATTGATTACATGTCACCCCCTATCATTGAATTGTTGCACAGAAAAGGAAATCTCAGGCAAAGACAGCCCTACAAAAGAGCAAAGGATTCTGTAAAACTGTGATGTATTTCAAGCTTTGCAATTAATGAAGGCAGATTGAGTAGAAAGCTGACTCCACTTCTATAAAACACTTGATGTACAGTGAAACTTATGTTGAAAGAAAGGGGGTGATTTGTGTCATGAAAGGATGCTTGTGCAGAGTAAATTGGCCAATCTGATATACCCGTGCCGTTGCACAATCAAGAAAGCCATCTCTGTTAGTTTCAGATTGCCATTCAAACAAAGCCATCTCTGCCGTTACCTAATAGCTCAGATGTCTTGGCTCTTATTCGTTCGTTCCATTGTTTGTCAACATCCTTCATTGGTGCATAAACTGTAATTGGATAAAGTTGCCAACCTTTTTAGCCATATGACTGAGCATAGTCAGGTTGCATGTATGAATGATTTGTGGGTTTCTGTCCAAGGATGGAAACATTGCAAATCACCTGTACATTTGTTCTCTTCAATGGTGACAGAATGTTTTCTGAATCTCTTGCACCTTTGATTTCATTAGGCTTGGATATTTCTTATGATTAATCTAAAATGGGCTCTATGTGATTGTTTTTGGGCCTTTAATTTTCAGCCTAGAAATTAGATTCAATTTTTCCCAATATTCAGTTTTTCCTCCTGGATGTTTGGTAGCTTTCAGCACTTCAGCTTCAATTTTTGTGACTTAGAAGTTGAATTCTTTTTGTTTCAAGTCAAGAACATAAAAACTGCCATGCCTGGAGCCTATACATGCCATTAGCAGCACCTTACTTTTCCAGGACCTTGTTTTTTTTTTTTGTGGTACCACTCACTGCTCCATTTCTGCCCAGGGAAAAGGTCTCTTGAGTTTAGCTTGCTGCAGGAATTGTAAGGTCCTTGTGCAGCATAGAAGATAAGCATTGTCAAATGAATCCGTCAAACTATGCGTTTTGCAAGTCATAACAATTGTTTGATTTGGCTTATCTGTGTTTCACCGAATTGGGGACAGTTGCGTGCCAGTGTTTCTTTCTATGTAAATGAAGAGTCAATGCTGATGGGGCCCTCCTTGCGCTATTAATTTTTGTAATGGTTTATTTGCATCAATTTTTGGGAAACTTTCTTTATCATCTCAACCTATACTTTTGAATTAAATTAAAGTTTAGGGACTATATTATACTTTTAGTTCCTCATGACCAAAATAAAAAAGATTAAGTCCATTACTAGACGTGTTTCGGACTTCCCTCGTGCAACTAGGCATCAAATTCAAAAACATTTATAGGCAATTAAACATCAAATCCACTACCCAAAAAAATTTTTAAAAAAAATTGCATAACGTAAAAATTTCTCAGGGTCCCTGCTGGACCATTGGTATGGACCATAGGACGGGAAATACACAATCAATCTCAATTCTTTATGGAAAATTGACTTGGTGTGTAAGGTTGGAACATTTCCGTCCGTACAATCCTTGGAAATTTCCACCTAATTTTCAATCAACTTGACGTGAAAATGCACTGGGGGTTGAACTCTTTGGACACGCTTTTGAAAATGCATGTCGCGGGGAAAAGTCCAAGTGATTGTGAAAGATGTTGCTTGTGGAAATCTCGTTGGAGAAAGAAAGATAGGTCATGTTGTTGCTTTCGTCTCCACTGATCTTTGTTGAAAATTAGACATTACTGTGGTCCAACTTTCATTATCATCTCAACCGATACTCTCGAATTAAATTAAAGCCTAGAGACCATTTTATGGTTTAACCCCTCGAATGGGAAAGAAAAAACAAAAATGTAATATTTAAGATGCATGCATATACAGGAGTTTTATCGTCCTGCCCCCAGTGTCCCAGTGTCTTGTCCATCCCGGGAGATAAAAAAAAGTCCAAAGATAATGTTCAAAGAAGAAAGGCTCCCGTTTGCCAGTTACACAGCGTTGCTTTTCCTACTGCTAGTGTTCCAAAGCTCCAGTGCTAGGAAGATTAACAATAACACTAATGGCCCCAATTCTTCATGCGGTACTATTAACATCCGTCCCCCCTTTCGTCTGAATACCGATCCAAAATCTTGTGGAGACAAAAAATACAACCTTTATTGTGAGAACAACTCCACGGTAGCGTTGTACTTGAGAAACTCAACAACAAATCAGAAGTACTACGTGCAAGAAATTGACTACAACAGCAACACAATCCGAGCGGTGGACGCTGGTTTTGACGAACATGATTGTTCCTCTGTTCCTCGTGTTCCTCTTGATATTGATGTAGACAGATATTACGGTATTTACCCCCTTGTAGGTGATGAAAATCCTTATTTGCTACTTTGGCGGAGTCGTTCCAAGGTGCTTTTCGTCAAATGTGCAAATCCAGTGAATCATCCTCCTTACGTAGACAGAAGTGCTTCTTGCCGAAACGGGTCGTCCGCCGCGGCGGCTTACCTTTATGCGATCGTCAGTGGGAACTTCACTGTGGGGGAATTGAAGGACCAGTGCGCCGTAGAGACGGTGTTCCCCTTGTCGCTGCCCTTCAAAAATTCTATTAACACATCTTTTCTTGAAATCCACAGGCAACCGGCATACGGGTTTGAGCTTAAATGGTGTGATTGCAAATATGGTTGCTTCTTCCACCATTCATCAAACAACGTTAGCTGCTCTAAACCTGGTACGTTGCTAAAGGTTGATTCGTGAGAAATCAGAAATTAATATGATTGACTTTGCTACGTGAACTTTTCGATTCAGAGAGTTAAAAAGCTATCAATCAATCGATTGTTTTTGCCTAATTAACAAGATTGATTGTTTATACTAATATTGGTATTTTCTTCTTTTAAAGGACACCTATATCCCTTTTCACGGTGAGATAAGTTTCTCTGTTTCTTTCTCTCCTCTTTGCGTGTGTTTTTGTGTTAAAATTTATCTTTTTGTGAAAATTTCAAATTAGATATAATAATTATAATATTAATAACATTAAAATTAACTATTTGATGTTTCTGCAGTTCTGGAGGAAATGAAGAAATAGTAACGATGAAAGTAAATAATAAATAATAATAAAAAATATGCGCATAATATTCACTCACCAAATATTATTGCTCGTTGAAACGGATGAAATGCTAGTAGAAAATTAATCCATCAATACATATATATATATATATTTTTTTTTTTTTGGTATGGCATTACTGCCTGTCGAATTAAACCTAACAATGGTTGCTCGTTGTATGCAGCCACGATGTTTACAGTCCTGATGTTTACAGGGCTAGGCCTGATGTTTTGGGTTTGGGGTAAGAATTCTGCTTTTCTCGTGCAATTAATGATAATCTAATTATATGTTACGAAGATCATTTTAGCTACCGAATTATTTCTTAATTTTAAAAATTAATCTGTATTTAATTAATCTTATTTTTTAACGATATGTTTTTTCTACGTTAAAATATAAGAATTAAGTTCTCAAATTAATAATAATTTTAAAGTGAATATTTTTTTATGATGATTTATTTTTAGACTAAATTAAAAAAATTAACACATTAAAAATAAATAAATAATTTATTATTTTTTATGTTATTATTACATAATAAAATTAATACTAACAATATTCCCTTATTTTTTTTAGTGATCATATACGTATTTATTGGTAAGAATTTTACTCTTATATCTAATAATAAATATAAAAATCTCATTATTAATAAAAAAAATTTATATTAAAATATTAAATCTATGTTAATTTTAAATCTACAATTAAATTAATTTTTATGTTAAATATTATTTTTAGGTAATATTAAAAATATCTTAATTTTAAATAAAAATAAAATAATCTATTAATAACAAATTTTTTTATTATTAAAAAAAATAAAAGTAAGAAAATCATGATAAAATATAAGATAAAAATTTAGAGAAATTAACTTAATTATTATTCAAAAAAATTAATATTTAATATTATATTATTAGTCTTATGAAATTATATTTTATTATAATTAGAAATAATTAAAAAATACATATTTATATTGAAGTAGTTTTTTTTAACATTAAAGATAAAATTAAGTTAATAATTATTTTTTTAATAATATAACATAAATTTTATAATGACTTTTTTTATAAATTTTTTAAAAGATAAAAAATTTTATATATTAATTCAACTAAATTATTTTCATCGTTACTTAGAGTGCAAATTACAATCAACTGAGTCTATCTCTATATAATGTTTCAATACAATCCTATATGATGCGGTGCTACTTCAAGCAACAAAAGCTGTGTGTGGGACACCCTTTGTGATTGCGTTTTTGGTCTACAAGTGGCGTAGGAGACATTTATCAGCAGATGATTCTATAGAAGAGTTTTTGCAGAGTCAGAATAACTTCATGCCAGTCAGGTACTCTTACTCAGATATCAAGAAGATGACAGGAAATTTCAAGGACAAGTTGGGGCAAGGAGGCTTCGGCTCAGTGTTCAAAGGAAAGCTACGTAGTGGGAGCCTTGCCGCCATAAAGTTGTTGGGTCAGTCTCAGAGTAACGGACAAGATTTCATAAATGAAGTTGCCACAATTGGAAGGATTCATCACACTAACGTGGTTCAACTGATTGGTTTCTGTGTCGAGGGATCCAAGCGCGCTCTTGTGTACGAGTTTATGACGAATGGATCCCTCAACAGCTACATATTTCCTCGAAAGGAAACCGTCAGTTTAAGCTGGGAAATGTTGCATAAGATTTCCCTGGGCGTGGCTCGAGGCATTGAATATCTGCATCGTGGCTGCGATATGCAAATCCTGCATTTTGATATCAAGCCTCATAACATACTGCTTGATGAGAATTTCCTACCTAAGGTTTCTGATTTCGGGCTTGCCAAATTGTATCCAAGAAATGATAGCATTGCTTCGCTCACTGCGGCCAGAGGGACCATAGGGTACATAGCACCTGAACTCTTCTACAGAAACATTGGGAGGGTCTCCCATAAAGCTGATGTCTACAGCTTTGGAATGCTGTTACTGGATATGGCAGGTAATGTTAACGACTAATTTGTTTGTATATTATTGAGTATCAAATAACTTTGAAATTATTATTATTAAAATTTAAATACTAAAAATAAATTTTATTTTAATATTATTAATTAAAATATCACATGCAATTAATTAACACAAATAATATTATATATTAAAAGATATTAAATAAGATTTAGTTAGTTTAATTTTTAGTTAATTAGTAACCAACTAAGCATCTACGTTAACTTTAACAGGAAAGAGGAAGAATTTGGATGCAACAGCCAAAAACTCCAGCCAAATCTACTTTCCCTTCTGGG